>JAMKCH010024705.1:0-31953 GCA_023653785.1 Ophioderma brevispina | reverse complement strand
TTCTGGTAAAATCTGGGGTCCCTGGGGACGAGGCTATTAGCGATCGGACCATAATAGGTGATATTTGAAGGTGGGTGTGTCTGTTTTCAAAATGTTAACCCTTAATATATTGCATGCTGTATGAGTTCCGTAAGGGCTACGATGCTGGAACTTGGTAGAAAAGAGGGGGCGGGGTGGGGTGACATGTTGGTGACCTCATGTGACCTTGGTGACCTCATGTAACCTTGGTGACCTCATGTAACCTTTGGCCCCATTCACAAACCCCGAAGCCAGGCGACACTCACGGTCCACGGACCGCGATGTATTTCTGTTTCATAAAACCAAAAAGAATCATTTTCTGGGTCAAAAATTTCACTTGGGTTAGTGAGAAAAAATCTGAACTTTCTTCTGATGTCAAAATCTCAATTTTGACGCAGGAAAGTGAGGGGATGAGGCTGTCGATCAGGCTACACACCTTTAAGTGTAGAATATGAGCAGCAATTTGTTGGACCCAATTCAGTTGTAAAGAGCTAATAGGACCATTAAATTTTTAGACATGGGCATGTGCATGTATGTCTGATGTCAATTTGATGCATCTCACAAGTAGCCTAAAAATAATGCCACTTGCAAGTGGCCAGCCACAAAATGATATCGCTTGTCCGTGCACTCGCACTTAATGCCAAAATCTAATAACCCCTAACATGATGATTATTTGGAATAGCAGACAATGGAAACGGGGGTTCTTCAACCTATGTGGGCGTGAGTAAAAACTGAGACAAGTTGGGTCGCTAACTTGAGAGGATTTTTTAGAGGATCTGTGTTTACTTGGTATTTGTCAAATCAGACAGCAAAACATTTTATGGCTTGAAGTGCTAAATTACATGTGGGTGGAATAGTGATTTATTGTATAAATTGATCAGTTTTGTAGTTTTTGTTCATTGTGGTGTTCGTGTCTACTGCAATTGCTAATTGGAATGGGTTGCAGTAAAGGGCATGGTAGGTGTATTAGAAACTGGGTAATGACTAAGTTTTCTCACTGTGAACACTTATTAAGCATGGAATTACGAATGTGTAGCATGGAATTACATTCACCTTTCAAATAAGAAAGAAGTGCATTTTGATAATCACACTTACAATTTTGAAATGAGCGAATAAAAGTCTAAACATGTCTAGTAGTTCAATGGTTCACATCATATGGCACATCTTGTATTAGACATCGGGATACCTTTCCTCAGTAGGAACAGGTCAACCATGGTTGAATGAACTATTCCATTTGGAATCCATACTCCCCCTGTGGAGCACTTTACCTATATCTTCCAAAGAGGATATGTAGATTTCAAATGTAGTTACCCAATGGGCTAATCCATTTGAAATCCATACTCCCCCTGTGGAACACTTTACCCATATCTTAAAGGAGGAGATGTAGATTTCAAATGTAGTTACCCAATGAGCTAATCCATTTGATATCCACACTCCCCCTGTGGAGCACTTTACCTAAATCGTCCACAGAGTTGTAGATTTCAAATGCAGTTACCCAATGGGCTAATCCGCTTGGCATCCATACTCCCTCTGTGGAGCACTTTAGCCATATCTTCCAAGGAGGAGATGTAGATTTCAAATGTAGTTACCCATTGGGTTAATCCATTTGACATCCACACTCCCTCTGTGGAGCACTTTACCCAAATCTTCCACAGAGGGGGTGTATACTTACAATAGCTCATTACAGAAGGTAGAGTGTAGAAAAATTGACACCTTGCTGAAATTCTGCTCAATCTTTTCTCAGAGTCAGCTTGCTTAAAAAGGTGAACGTAAATCAAATTTATGATTACAATATGTCAAACCTATTTCTATCAAGAATGAAAATTATGGTTATACTTTGGACCGATGTCATCACTTCCGTGCAGCTATTTTGTATGGGTATTGTGCACACTGAATTGGTATGTTCCTGATTGCACTTGCAACTTGTCATGATGCTCACATTTAAAGGCACTTTCAATGATTTGAGAATTCCACTAACTAATCCTTCGCTTTTAAGCGATTCCTGCAAATTTCAAATAATTTGATTCTTTCGAGTGGATCTCTGATAGTGTCTTTAATGCTGCATGAAATCTGTGACATCACTATTTACTTCCAACTTGACAAAGTAGTCAAGTATTACTAAATGTGATGACCTGTTACCACTCTGTGCAAGGGAATTAAGTGCGGTCAACGAATGCTTTTTTCCACAAATTTCTCAAAAATTTTTAATTTATAAATAGATGAGTATGAGTATTCAGCATAAAATGCATTAAAATAGTTAAATATCAGCAATTCTGAGAAAATGCCCAAGGATACGAACCTCTCTCAGCCTCAACCCTACCACTCACACCTTCAATCCCGTGATTTTAGTATCATTAGAAAGCTTGTATTTAACTCACATCTGCAAAATATTTTGGCTGAACCTTTTCCAATTAGGATGCTACAAGCATAAATATGGGTTGTTTATGGTACCAGAAAATATTTGTAGAGTAATTTATGAGCTGTTATAATACACACATTCACAACTCGCATTAAAAATGGTATATTGGATTTGATTGGAATTTCGGAATTAAGTTATTTTGGTGACGGCCTTTTCTATGTAGCAGAGAAAATTATATGTTGTGATTGGATCATGTAGCACCAAAAAGGTTAAACAAGCTTACACACGGTAGTCTATGGAAAAATTTGCAACTTTGGGGGCATGTTTTTTTCACATTTAAAACACTCACAGAGGAAATGCAACAATGTCATGCCAAAGTACAAGCTAAATTCACAAAATGAACAGATTTTCAACATAAATTAAGGTGACCTGATTTTTTTTAGTCATGAATCACTAAATATAGAGTATATCAAAATGCCCAACACAAGATGCTCTATACTATAGTCAATAGTGGAGCCAATCAAATTAAAATTGATGAGCACGGAGTAAATTGCCTCAAATTTGTGGTCCAAATCCCATTAAATTTAAGAAGACATAACCACTCTACCATGTCAATAACACCATTTTCTTAATATAACTAGTGTCTTTTTCAGACATTTTTGTTAAATATTCTCATATGTGTGGCCAAATATTTATTTTAACTTGAAAGAAAAATGTGCAAAACTGTAGCAACATGGAATTAACATGATGTAGTATGTGCTTTAATGATTCACAATTATCCACTTGTAGGCCTATATAAATCTTCAGGGATATAAATTTTCAGGAAATTTCCTAATTTCGGGAAATGGATTACTCGAAATTTCCACTTATTTTGCCCAAATGTATGCGCTTTTCAGGATTTCATCACTACTTTTAGGATTTGTTAGTTGCACTCACTTACATCCCTGAATCTTGTGGAGACATACTGCATTCATTATGCCAATGGCTAGGCCGGCCTCCGCTCAAAGGCTCATGATTGAAGAATTAAGTTTGCATTGAAGTTCATGGTTTTCGCTTAGTGTCCTAGTTGTTGGGAGAGGTACTTACAGCTCACTTGAGACCGACTTGGAAATGGTATGAGTTGAGGGGATTGTGAGATTTCCAGACTACTTGCCAAAGGCATGGTGTCTGAAGATTGGGACAGTTTTAAGGCATCCCAAATTTGTCCTCAATTGACCACTTTGGGAAACTCTTAGAGGTATTATTTGCATGGCATTGGTTATTTGGTACATAGAGTAGGGTGGTTTAGGGCAAGGTTTGTCCAGAGTTGCTGGATTCATGGTAAAAGCATCAAATTTGGCTCAGATGTATAGTTTGACTTGTTTAAATAACACAGGCTATTAATGGCGACCAAGTCCAAAGTCTAAGTCCATAAAGGATATAAATTGTTCAAAAGTGTCCTTTGCTAATATTTTTCAGCTTGTCAAATAATACATTTTTACCAAATTTGGTGCTCTTACCGTAAGTAGTGTTGTTTTTTAGCATATAGCTCCACTAATCATAGTTAAACCAAGGGACAGTGCATTTCATTGCTTGGTCTGTTTCCTACAAGCAATTAAAGTGCATTGTTTCATGCAACAAGTCAATGTCAAAAGTTATCATTCAACTTGGAGGACCATTTAACATTCTTTTTGATATATCAAAATTATGTTTCCAGGTCAGGTTTTCATCTGTTAGTAAACCAAAGAAATGTTGCGTTATGCACTCTTTCCAAACATATTTCCATTTTTGATATTTATCACTTGCACACAGTTATTGTTTGAAGAAGATATCATGTTTGGGGTTCCTAATACCATGTAGTTGGTTTGGTAGCATTAACTTATTTGCCAACCACTTTAACAGCCTGTTATGAGTCAAATTGATTCTAGTGGTAGGCCCTAGTATCAGATGTGCACAAATTATGAAAATAAGGGACCAAGTATGAATTCCTGTGGAACCCCACAGAGTATGTTTTGAAGTTAAATTGACCAGATTTATACCTTACATACATGTATTGTTTTTTATTGCTAAAGTAATTTTCATAGTAGCTGTGAATCATCAGAGCTTTATCATATGGAATGAGTTATTTAAAACTGATTGGTTAACCCTAATATTGATATTGACTGATACAAAGTGCCAAAAAATTGTGTAATGGAAACTCATAGATATCAGAATCCAGATAGTGGTCAACCTAACAATTTAGTATCATAACTGTTATTGCCATCTTGAGAACTTGAGCAAAGAAACCAAAGATGGGCTGCAGATTTTTGTCAAGGTCTGGATTTCATAAGAGCACAAAATTATAAGTTTATTGTGTAAACTGGTGGATTTCATTACAATTTAGTCAGTATGGTATTTGTATCCACTTCAATATCAATAGAATAGGTTACAAGTAGCAGGCAATGCAATTGCATGCACAAGACTGGATGTATTATGAATCGTGAAGTTTCAAGGTTTCTTAAACCTTTTGAAACCGTAGTCAACTGAAGTGAGTTTGTAGATTTAAAACAAATATCCATTTTCAACTACAACTGGTGCTGTAAAGGTGTTGTTTTTATGACTGTGTTAAAATACACATAAAAAACACACAGGGCATTGGCTTCTTAAAATGGCCTCCAAAAAGTTAACCTGCAGACTAGCCTGTAAAAACCTGCGATGATGCATGCTAAGGGTAATAGAACAAGACACTCAGCCACACTGTGCTGCTTGCCTCTCTCTTGCTACAGAAGGCCTAGGGCTTAATGTATAAGATAAAGTAAACAAATGAGCAACATCTGAAGAAATAGCTGCATATTCTGAGGAAGGAATAATGGAGGAAATACAGGAAAAAGTGAGAAAATGTCCTCACGAGGAGGAATACTGTTGTAGTCTTGAGCCTAGGGCTGACCAAGTTATGTTGATGTATTAGTAACTCCCATAGTCTCAATTTTGAAGGCACGGTTCAATTTATACACTAGTGTACTGAAGAGTGGAGCCTTTGATTTCTGGTCAATATAAGTTATGGTTGTTAAACGATTGCCTGGGGATAGGAATATGCAAAGGCAACATAGTGATCATTTTATAATGCAAAGTCTCACAATTGATTCTTCAGTTTTTATTTGCTTACAAATCTTGATTTGGTTAGCATCCGCAAGGTTAAAAGGAAACGTTTATACGTAAAGGGCTTATAATTACAAGCATCGTATCCGTCGGTAGGAAAAGTGAGACAATTAGATTTCGATCAAGTGTGCAAGATAAGTTGGTCAAAAGTTTCCCGTTTTTATTCCCAGCATTTATGCAATATTAATATTGTTTGATAAGATGTGTGTTCCATGTGGGTAATTCTGAGTGAGATTACACATTTTGGAGAAAGCCCGTAGGTGCGTTCTTTTTTTTTTTGGTGTGTGTGTGTGTAGTGCACAAACAGACCCCTGTGAGGGACAGTGGGTTGCCTCAATTGTGTATAATAGGGTTTGGTACAAATCTACACCATTAACAACTTCAAGAGGTTTTAAGAGCTATTCAGATGATATAAAATGTCATCTGGAATTTATAGCAACAGTAAGGTAGATATTCATAGATGACATTTAATCATGCTGCACTTTTTTGAAGGGAGAGGAAATAATATTTTCCACCTAATCAATATCAATTTAGTTATATTTGAATATTAGAATAAATAATCCTGCAGTTATGCTTGCAGTAAGAAGTTTTCAGAAAAAAAGCGGAATGCCTTGGGATCTCCACAAGATATGAAAGAGTTACCATGGCAATTATTTATGCTTGGTGCTTTCTCAGATTAGTACCTTGAAGGTAGAGCTGAGGGGCGAACTATTCTAAAGTCATTTGAGCACGCATGCATGAAAGCTTTAAAAAGGGTGCAGGGAGAATGTTACGTTAGAAGCCTGTGGGTGTATGTTAAAGCTGCAATTAGGTTTATTTACACACAGGGAAAAAAAGAAGAAAATAAGATCAGTGTGGTGGGTTTGTCTGCAGGAAAAAAGTTACTTCGATCACAACTTTATTACATATCTGAAATTTTGATTTGACACATTTGGCAGAATGTTGTCATGACCCAATTTGAGGGGCTTTTGACCTAATGTTAATGCAATGCTCAAGTTATACTCTTCATTGTGATTCACTCTTTAGGGCAAAATGTGCTTGACTGAACATATACAAAATGTAAGTACTAAAATGATGTGGAGAGAATTGAGATTTGAAAGTACATTCCATTAGAGTTGTTCTTAATTGGGCTGGTGTGGGAGATTTGCAGCCATTAAAATATGGCTGGCATTATAGGCATGTTGGTATCAGTGGCGTAACGGGCCTTCCCGCTCTGAGGGGGCAAATTTCCCAGTTTTGGGAAATTTTCCCTCTTAGGGGGGTCAAAAGGCCAATTTTTCCCGGTCAGAGGGCTAAAAAACGGCTGATTTAGCATGATTTTTGCAAATTTTTTCCCGGCCAAAGTCGTCAGGGGGGCAACCTGCCCCCCCTGCCCCCCCGCCTGTTACGCCACTGGTTGGTATACAAGATTGTTTCTCATGATTTGGAAATTTGGACTGAAAAGTTGTTATTATAGTCTAGCAGATTACATGGGTTCCCATGCACCCCCCTTAAAACTAAATTCTAACATGAATTTTAGGATCTCTGCGATATATTCTTAAAGAATTTTGGTGGACATCTTGGATCTAAATAGATCAGTCATATAAAGTGGTTTGATTCAGTTGAAAGGCATATCAAATTATTTGTCTTATCTTAAGGAAACAGAAAATTTATACTTTGGCATATTTGTGATGCTTAGTTACCTAGATATGCGTGAAAATTTGATGAAGGTCATTGAACCATTTTACCAGACTTTATAAATTGAAAATCTTTCAAATGTTCTTTTTTTCACTTTGAAAAGATATTGCCCTCTTTCCTGAACTTCACTTTTCTGAATTTACCTATTTTTTCACTTTTTATACACATTATTTTTATTGAGTAACCCAACCATTTTCTGTATTTTTTCCCGGTAAAACGTATGTTTGTATTTCGCATCATTTTTCGTACAAAATACAGAAAATTCATACTAGTTGGCATGTCTGTTATTGGGTTGCTTTTGGTCTTATCACCTGTTAGGATACCTATACTTGTTACAAATATGCACAAATCTGATTTTTGATGATTTTTTTATTTTCTGATTTAGCAAATCACTGATAGTACCTTTAATCAGAGATGAACATGATTTGATAGTTTGGTTCTTATGCTTGATTTGGGAGATAGTCAGTTCATGCACTTAATAATAAGTAAAGTTTGCAAGTTAGGTTTTTCACATATTAATACTATTTTGGTATTTTCCTCTTGTCTACAGTGCCCAGTGTTGCTGAAGAAACAGAACCCACAATGCCACCAAAACGCATCAGACCAGGTAAGAATATCATCTTACAATGTAGTCAGCTAGTCAGGTTATGTTAGTCAGTTCAGGTTATATTAGTCAGGTCAGGTTATGTTAGTCAGGTCAGGTTTTCTTGAGGGCCTGCTACTGGTGTTTTGGTAACCAGTACTACCTGTCCCAGGGCCGGCTTGTTGGTGGCTAAACCGTCACCCCCATTGGGTTTCTAACGAAATACGATGAGAAGGGTAGCTGGTTACCCTGGTAGAACTAAAATTAAGATCTACCTACAAGGGCGACTCTGCTTTGGAGAGGTGATGGCGGCATCCAAACACCTTGATGTCAGGAAGGAGGCATCCAAGCAAGGAGGGGGGTGCGCCATATGCGGGATTGCAGCCGCACACAGCAGGTAGGGGAGGGGAACGTGATGTGAATCCAGCCACCACGTTAGCGGGGACAAAACCGGCCGGATTTAAACCTTTGGTTTACTAATACTTACTAATGTACACTCACTTGCATAAGTAATAAAAACTCAATGCGACAGCTATCCAAAGTGAAATTGTGACACTTATGCACTGCAAAATACCAAATTTACTGTTGGTACAAATAGATTCCAACTCTTTATGAAACCTAATGTGTGCTTACACTATAGAAGCCTATCTGACAGTTATTTCACAGCTGATTTGCAATTAAATCAATTTTTACCCCACTCTCTTTTTGGCAAGAAATTTGCAATTTTGTATATTATTTGAAAAACAGACAGAAATTTACAGCACGTAGTTGTGGCCTTTTGGAATTTTGTGAGACAACTATTTGCTCATAACACACATAAGATTTATAATTTCAAAAAAAAAAAAATGGTAGCATGAGCAGTATTGAAATTAAATTTTAAAAAAAGTTGGGTGGGAACTGGATGGCTTAACGTGGGAATGGACAGATCACCTATACTATATTAATCCAACGGGTGGTCTTCATGTGTCTGTTGTCCCTCTTCTATTTTCTCGGAGACCGAGGGGTCGCATGTTCCTGAACTTGGTGGGTGGGTGCCCCTTGACCGTCCGAATACCCGAGTTTGTATTGGTTATGGATCAAAGGTTACAGGGCTCATCAAGTCAAAGGAGGTTAATATGGGGTAATGTTGGTGTATGGACATGGAAACTTGGAGGGCGGGGTTGAATGTTGATGCCGAAGAATTTTAAAAGTCACGACAAGGTCATTAGGTGTAATTCAAGGTCAAAGGAAGGTCAAATGGGGGTAACATTGTTGTATGGACAATGAACTTTGGGTGGGGTCGACTGTTGATGCAGAAATAAAGGTCCACAACAGGTCAACAAGGGGCATTCAAGGTCAAGGAACTGCAAACCCTATCATTCCAAAATTATATTGAATATGTACATTATTCTGAATTTTGTGTCACTCATGGCATATTATAGAGGGTGAGGTTTCATTTGGAGGGGATGTGTGGTACCAAATTTAAACCCAAAGATTAGTAGATACTTATAAAGTATAAATTACTAATATCATGATCCCCTTTTGAGTTTAATCAAGTAAATGCAATGTTATTATGATCATCTTGGGGGTGCCCTAACTATGTGCACAAGGTGCAAGAATTTGTATATTAAGTGGCCATGTCTTTCGTCTGAGATGTTAACTTTTATACAAAACATAAAAATTGCGTACCTGGAAGTTTCAACTGCTAACTGCAGTCTTCATCAGCAAAAGTGACCCGATTCCCGGGAAATGGTTGGACCTTTGATTGCCCACGACGGTCAGAACCTGTGTCATAGACTTTGGGAAAAGTTTGTTCGTCCCCCATCCTTGTGGTTAAGGGTGGGCTGGGTGGCTCTGAATGTAAATTGCCTCCTTGACCCCTCTCTCAAACAACCAGCGTGAACTCCCTGTCCAATATCCTGAACCCTCATCCAGGTCAAGTCTAGTGGCCTGGGGATTCTATTGGATGTGCTGGGAGACCTCGGAGGACGTAGAGCTTGGCCGTCTATGCTCAAAATCTCGTTTTTAGAGAACGTTTCAGTCCTCCCCTATGAGATTCCTGACACTGGTCCTCTAGAAGTACTGCCAACTATCCTTTGAGACCCATTGTTAGTAGTGTGGGTACCATTACTTACAATTGGGCTAAGTATCCATCGCTGATATCTTATCTCCATTGGTCGGCAAAAGTAAACATCACTTTGCTAACTCCCAGGACTTTGCAGACTGTATCAAAAATAGCGCGTGGAGGAGGATTAAGACTTCGCTCCTATGATGTACCAGCCTTGTTTACATCTGTACCTGTTGGTAAGGCACTCAGTATTATACGGTCTAGGTTGAAGTGACAAGAACCGTGGTGAACTACCCGTTGTCATCCAAAGCAAATTGTCAACTTACTTGAGTGTGCCTTCGTTGCACCTATTTTGTTTACAATGGCGTGTTCTACTATACCAGCAAATCCATGGGGCCGCGAGGGTCTCCGCCGCTCCTGTTTCCCCTATTGTTTGAACCTATATATGGGAGTATTAGAGCAATTGCCATTGAGACAAGCCCCCCACAACCATTATGGTGGTTTTTCGATATGTCGACGACCGTCACACCAAGTTAATGAAAGAAACATACGCTCAGGAATTTCACAGATCATCTTATTCTTTGGATCCTGACATCAAATTCACTACAAGAGGGGGAGGAGAACAGATCGCTTGCCTTTTCTAGATATGCTGAACTGGCACAACCGGAGGAACTTAGAATACATCAAGATTTTCGCAAACCCACTCAACCGATGCAGTACCTCTTAACTTTTCTTCGAATCATCCGTTGAACATAAACTTGGGGGTTATCCACAACCTTGTTCTACCGGGCGGAGGTGTAATAACTGATCCACTGTTGTTGAGGAGGAGAAAACCCACATCACTAAAGCTCTGCGCACAAGTGGGCTACCCTAAGGTGGGGCCTTCAGTAATTTCAAACGCGTAAAAGGCCCCCACCCCTGCAGTGAGCGGATAGTCTTGGTCACCAAAATCCAAAGGACAGGTCGTAATACCATACGTGAAAGGATCCTCGGAGGCCCTACGCAGATATACGGGTTCTTCGGGCTCACCATCTTGTTTAAAACCTCACAAGGACATTACGCAAATGCAGTGGCGGTCTCCAAAAATAAGTCGGAGAAAAAGGACATCGCTGGACTTGTTTATTCTATACACTGTCAGGCAGTACTTCTAGAGTTTCCTCCTCCATAACAACAACGCCCGAGTGCAATATCTCACCAAATTTTAATAGTCGCTCCCTCTCATGAGGAATACAGTGCTAGTATACATCTTGTTGGGTGTACTTTAGAAAATGCCTATATAACCCTCTGTGTGCCATTGTTACCTGAGAGAATTCTGAAATATGTGTTAACTTTTTAAATATTTTTCCAAAATAAAAAGAACTGATAATCGATTACTGCACTCCAAAACTATGGCTGCTTGGACTTGTAATGTCAAGTTTCATACTGTATTTTCCAAAATACAGCAATTGAAATGTTTTGGTGAACATTTGAATTTGTTTACAAAAAGCAAGTCGACTCGACTAACTGTCTGCGAGCTTAATTGTTGGAATGGTGTAACATGCACCTTGTAACTTGATTTACCTTCAAGCAGCCATTTTTTTAATTTGGACCTTTAGATACATGAAAAGAACTCATTGCATTGAAATGGTCTGAAGTGGATTTTGCTGTATTGGAAATGTGGTAGTGAACAATGCAGTCAAACATTGCTGGCTGCAATCACAAGGGTGATATCCTCATAGGGATATCCACAAATGGTGGACAGATTATCAGTGTAATGAACCATTCACACTTAATCGCCCTTGGGAGCCAGTGATTGTACCAGGATCGTTTGGGGGGAAGGAATTTTTAGGGGTTTGCAAAGAATAGTGAAATTATCAGGCAAAAATGGGAAATTCATGTGAAGTGCACAAAATTGTAATTTTTAAAAATGGTTAAAAATATGACAACTTGTGCATTAATTAGCTGAAATGTGTGCGAAGCAGGCAGAAATTTTTCTATTTTAACACTTCTCCTTGCTCCGTAAATACTTTTATCTCTGCGAATTTAGGCGATATGTGAAGAACTCAAAAGCTATATATTGGGAGCCTGAGGCTCATTGAGCTTAAGTTCCATTGAATACAGTGAACATTTATATTAATGTCCAGGGTTCTTTAGGTTTAAAATGGCTTTCTAGACGACCTTCTTTGGCCCCACATGTTGTTAAGGTCACAAATGGGCATTTTTATGTGTAGGAGGTCATTATTTTAGGCCTAGACAGTCAGATTTCTGAAATAGATGACCAGGTTCAAGGTGCCCAAAAGTATTACTATGACCATAATAACTTCGTTATGATATTTGTCCCCACCATATTTGGTTTGCATAATCATATTTGGAAGCCCTTATGCATGATACTAAGGCAAATAATATCTTATCCCGTGAGCTAGCAGACATTGTAACACATCTCGAGTACAAAAGGTTTTGAGTGGTTAAATATGTAGACACCCTGACATGGACCCCTGAAACTTATTCTTAATTCTGCAAATGGTTCATAAGGAAGGGTCTAGATAAAGATACAACAGGAGCAAATTTAAATTGATTCCAACATGTTGAAAAGTATCCATGAATTATAAGTAACTAACCTTACGGATTTCCAAAAAGGTATAGTTTTTGTACTATCTGCAGCCTAAAATTTGGAGTGTATAGCTAAACAGCAAAAAGTCATATTAACATCAAAAGGGGTTAAAAAAAAAAAAACAAAAAAAAAAAAAAAAAAAAAACAATTCCAGTTGTAGGCAGGTCAAATTTTTCTCCAATTAGATAGGGGAAATGGTGCTCTACAGGATTGAATAAGGAATATTTCTTAACCGTCTTTAACTGCTTGGTTACCAATTGTAGGGGCACCAAATATCTAATCCATTGCATTCACTGGGTGCTGAACCTTTTTTTTCCCCCTACTTTGGTAAATTATTAGTGATACCAACACAGCATACTGAACCTTAGAAGATGGGTAATAGCCATGTTCACACGTCACAAAACTCCAAGGGTTTAAACTCTTTCCAGAGGTGTGAAAATTAAATCCAATTAATTTTTACTTGGGCTTCACTCCAAATTGCGTCCACAAAGTGGCCGAAACGCTGAACTCATCCCCCTGACCATTTCTCCTCCACTCTCATCTCGGAGTGTAGAGCCGGAAGTCAGCATACCAGAAGCTGTGCACTTGCGCGCGTGATTAAAACAAACCAATCAGGAATTTGTCAACAAAGATGATCTTGCGGGTCACCTCCGCTCACTATATCCCCGAAGCTGTCTACACGGCACACCTCCAAAACACTCCGGTGTTATTGGAGTTTGAATTTCACCCCCAAGTTTTTTTTTTGAAGGCTAAAACCCCCGCTAACCTGCGATAAACTCCGGAGGTTAACCTCCGATGCGTCCACACCGCCCAAAAACCACGATCAACACTCAGAGTTGTTTGAAACTCCGGAGTTTCAGACTCCGGTGGACAAATGCCTAATGTGTCGGAAGCTCTAACATCATTAACTCGGGCGATTTCAAATTATTATAGCTAAACTCTCTCATATTTATTTTAACCTTTTCGTAAGCCAACTTGGAGATTTTGTATATGTTGGATTTTGAAAGAGTTCACAAATCAATTGATATTCAGTATAATTATCCATTCACTCAGTTTAATAAATGCAACTTTGAATATTGAAGTTATACTCTGGTCAGTAATATGCACAATCGGTATCCATCACTTGCAGCTAAACTGTTATTTGTAAACTATACAACATTTTTGATAGTATCAATACATCCAAACACTACCCTGCATTCAAACATTGAAGTGGGGGACAGTCTGTTTTGTACAGAAACACAGTGTTCAATCACAGGTATCAATTTCAATTAGCTGGTCTTGAAACTTGTCAATATTTTTGTTAGGTAAGACGAGAAAATCTCCAGTTAATTTTCGTCCGATATATTAAAAATCCGATGTATTTTTCATTTTTTTTAAATGTTGTTAAAAGATTCAGTTATTCATCAGGGAGCAATCCTGTTTGTGTCGGTTTTACAAATCCCTAAATGAATATTGATGGGTATGCTAATTAGTCATGTCATCCCTCCATCTCTCTTCCTGCATCACTGTCGTGTGAAAAGTTAGGTAGAAGTTTTCATGCCAGTCAAATACGTTAAATCCAATTGCAACCATTAGTAATGTTGTATGATCCAATTTTGGAAAATATTGGATCTGAACATAATAATGATAAAATTGTATGATTTACGCCAATATTTATTGTCTTGCTATGAGTTTTAAAATATTGTACGTCTCGCCCAATATTTATGCACCGCATAGCTCGACCAATAAATATGGCTCAATCAATCAAATTTTATGCCAAACTTGGGTCAAAGATGCAGTATTTGGTGTTCCCATTGAAAAACAAATCACAAAATTACAAAACTATAATATTAAAAAAAAAAAAAAGGAAAATTACTATTTTTCTCTTCCAGAGTAGTTCAAATCTGCATGCAAATGTACTATACTTGGAGATTTTCTCCTTCCTCAAACTTATGTTATATTTTAACACTTTTGTAACTGTTTGGGACCAACCTTCGCATACAGCATAAGTCAGCTAATTTCCATAACAATAAAAGAATATTGTCTTCCAATATACAGATCGTCCAGCCATTGACTGCATGAGTCAGAAGTTGGGGTCCCTGGAGTAGTGCTCAAGAAATGTGGTAAAGGAACCATGGAAGAAAGAATGATCAAACCGAAAGCCAGAAGGGCGGCCAAAAATGCGCAAGAACCAAAGAGAAGAAGAAGTGCAATTTCGGAAGATGCCTACGTAAACTACCAAAACTAGGGAGTACTTTCACTTAATGGTCATGACAAAGTATCTTCGGGCTGGGAAACGTAACCCATCAGTGCGCGAGCCCGGGGGTGGCCTTTGGGGATCAACCTTATCATCCTCTCAGCTGATGAGTGATGATCCCCCTCGTAGTTTAAAAGATAGTTTACATTGGCCACATGGCATGCCATATTGGATTTCCTAATTTGCATTTTTTTTTAAAATTGTAGAATAAAATGAGTTTTTTTAATATCCCCCGGGCTTTTGAATAGTACGTCAGCCCGGACGAGTTTTGAGGGAGGACCAAGGGGTAGGTGTAAGAGTAGAAAAATTTCATTACTACCCACATGTTAGGTATCTATGTGGAGATCATCGCCTGGGTGGATGTAACATCGAGTGGTGCAATTATTTTTTATGGGCCCAAAAAGGTCAAAATTGACCTCAAATAAGGTAAAATCGTAGAATGTTGATGTATTTATTCCAACTTCATACTAAAATGTAATATAGTATTTAATTTCCTTCGCCGCTCTATAGCCGTGGATTCAAGAAGAATTGAATGTTGGAATCGGGGGTCAAAGTGACCCCAAAGGGAGAAAAGGGGTTAAAATTGACCCAAATAATGTAAAAAAAATCATAAGAATGGTGATGTCATATTCAACTTATATTAAATTCGTTAGTATATTTCATTTTCTCAATTCTATAGCAGTAGATTCAGAAGAATTTGAATGTTGGAATCTAGGGGTCAAATTTGACCACCAGAAAGGGTAAAAAAGGGTTTAAATTGACCCAAATAGGTAAAAATCATAAATAGAATGGTGCTGATTATGTTAATTCAAACTTATATTACAATGCAGTATATTTATTTTTTCCTCTACTCTATACCGTAGAGTTCAAGAAGAATTTGCATGTTTGAATCTCTGGGGTCAACTTTACCCAGAAAAGGCAACAAAAGGTCAAAATTGACCAAATATGAGTCGAATTGTTAAAAATGGCAAGGTATCATCCACTTATTTCATTTTAAAACTTCTAAAATGAAACCGCATTCTATTAATATAGGGTTAGCAGATTAAAAATAAACTAAATTTTGAAATTTTTGGTCCCGATAACACCCCAAAATAGCAAATATAATATCCAATTTAATGTTTCATCTTGATTGAGTCGCCTTAATTGACTCCCAATCCCATCGTAAAGTATCGTACCCATATCATTTCAACCAGTTTTGATATGAGGCAAAAACATGATTTATGAGCCCCCTAAATACTGTGGTACAAATAATAAATTATGCACTTTTTTCCACTCATATATCAAAGTTTAAATATTTTAAGCCTACGATTTCACCGAGTAAATGAGACCTATAGTACCTTTCTACAGACACCAATCTTATATTCTGACACTCCCGTAAATGTGTGGATCCCGGGGACGAGCTATTAGCGAGTGGATCTTTTATACATTGACTCCAAGATTGACCCTAGAAAGGGCCAAAAGAGGTCAAAATAGACTCCAAAAGAGTGGAATTAAAAGCTATAAATTGGGAAATTACTGTTTTTGAGGGCACCAACTGAAATAGACAAATGTTTGCACTTTATTCAGGCTTCATTATGAAATATGGGGAGCTCTGTTAATTGCCATGTTGGTAAAGATGGACAATATCTCATTCATTTTTTCCGACTTTTGTCGAAATCCGTGGCGTACTTCTTTGCGAAACGTCTTTATCATGTATTTCTGCTCCCACTTCAAAGTAATTAGCTGGTATTCTCTGCGGCATACCAATCATGGTAGGTTAGTGAGCTGCTACCTCTACTTGGACATCGAACTCCACAAAGAAGGTCTGATATAATCTGGTCTTGACTGAAGCAATGCCCATCGAACTGTACTCTCCTCTTTTGCCACAATTGTGAGATAGGAGGTAATTCACTATAGATCCTGTTTCAGTAGATGTTTTTCAGTAGATATTGGTTCAACTCGCATTAATTGCCTGTATAAGTGCCATTAAAAGGTCCTGCAGCTCCCCCTTCATTGTCAAGTTTCGGCACCATACAGTAAGTTGATTTCCACAGCCGGCATTTAGAGGCAACCTTATTGCTCTAGAGACCACAGACATTCTTTATTCTCTCCTTCAGCTTGTACCACAACCTCCCTCACCCTCCCGGGCCCTTTTGGTCTCCGTCCCTCTCTTCCCCTTTTCCCCTCTCCTTCCTTTCCGTTCTCCCCCCGTCTGCCGCCCGGTCATGCGCCCCTCCCCTTCTTCCTTCCTTTTTCCTTGTTTTTTCCCCTGTTTGGCCTTTAGTTTGCTTCTAGCCTGTGCCACCAAAGAGTGCCGCAAACCAATCCTGCAGGTTCCTTCATAATGAAAGCCCATAATAACATCAAAAACATTATTTCCTTATAAGTGATAAGGCCGCGGCTATTCAAAAACATCCACGTGCCTTTCATTGCAGGGAAATCAATTGTTAATTAGACAGATGCACATGCAATTTGGTTGGTGTGTATGAACGGATTTATATTATCGGATATAAAGTTCAGTCAATAGGAAAAATCATCTACTTCCCGTGAAAAGTGTATGTCCAATGAATGGCAGAAATACGTTTTCAACCAGTCTTTTATAATACACATATAGAACTACTAAGGCACTGGTTCAAAGAAATTCATCCTTACTATTAGCCAAATTATCGCTTGAGGCACACACATGTGCTTTATATAACATCTGATGCCTTATAAAATACAATGGAAATTGATGTTTTGAATAGCCGTAATCACCGTAACAAAGAAATGCTTTAGGATTACATGTATTCCAATGTAGGACAGTGTGTGACTGTTTCACAGACTCTTTTGTGGGCCCGGGCTACGTCATCAAAAGTCAAAATGGATTACACCCATGAACACTGAATTCTATTTCATTTTAGAGGAAATCGGTTTGAGAGGACTGAAATTATTCTATTCGAACGGTCATATATGTATAGAACCATATGGTGATCGAATATTTAGGGTTTTGTTCCCTTTAACATAAACGTAAAAACAGTTGTGATAATTTCAGGGCAGAAATAAACCAAATGATCAGATTTAAATTTAGGATAGCTTTCATTTGAAAAGACCAACTGTTTCTCCTACTGGATACAATTTTGTTATTACCTAGTTCAGGAAAAGAATGAAAAAATTGTGCTGTATTGGGTTAAATTGGACCAATTTGGGTGTTGGACCATCTTGATCCCTTTTTCAAAGTTTTTCATTTCGAATGTTCGTAGAAGAACACTAAATTAGGAGAGGGGCGAATTTTTTCAAAAGGGACTTCCCCCAAAATTACAAGGGGGGCAAATTTGGTTCCCCCAAAATGACAAAGGGGGCAAAAGTTGGCAAAAAGTGGACTTTTTACCTAAAATATTTACCCCTTTTTTTTTAAACACAAAAAACATTCATAAACCTATATTTTTTCACTTCGCAAAATCTGATTTGGCCCTTTTTAAGCTCGTGTAGGGGTTATGGGGCTTTTTTGGAATGGGAGAGTCAGCCCACCGACACTTCCCTGGTTACAAGCTGATATTGTTCATTTACAATTTTTACCTTTTTAACAGCGCAAGGCTGCAGATTGTAAACCGGCATTAATGGTTAAATATTATTTTGACCACATGGGTGATTGACCATTTAATCCAAAAGTTTCAATTTGGATGTCACTACTTAATAAAAAAGTTAAATATAGGTTTAAAATGGGCCAATTGAGTTTTGAAATTCGGCCTTAATAGTGAAAAAACATTTATATGCATACCAAATCTAATTTTCTGTTTTTACCCCATTTTATTTTAAGTCAGATTTTAACCTTTTGGCCTTTACTGGAGTACAATTTTGACCAGATTCAACATTCAAATTCTTCAATCTACAGCTATATAGTAGGGCTGGGCAATATGATACTTACTATTACATTTAAAATTAAGTGAGGGAAGAAATTAATAACCATTCTATGATTTTTTACCATAGTTGAGGTCAATTTTTTTGCCCCTTTTTTGCACTTTTCTGGGGTCAAAAATAACCCCAGATTCCAACACTTCAAATTCTTCATGAATTACAGTCTAAAGCTATATAGTGGGGGGGATTATAGTTTTAATTTCAATATGAACGTCGGAATAAATAAAGCCACCATTCTATGATTTTTACCATACATTTGGTGTATTTTGATCCTTCTGGCCCTTTGGGGGGTAATAAAAAAAAAATAACCCAAGATTCTAGAATTCAAATTTCTGCTTCAATTTTAAAGCTATATAGGGGGACAAATGAACTACTCTGACATTTTTAAAATTAACCCTAGTTTACATTTTAAAAATTACACCATTGTCTTACCAAACCTCCTAATGCCACAACACTTTCATAAAAAGTTCTCTAGGTAATCGTTCTCTCTCATCCTTTCCGGTTCATTTTTAGCGAAAAAAAAAAACAATGAAAGGTAGCACCTTCAACGGGGTTGGTATGCCATCAAAGTCGAAGGGTAAGGGGGGTGGTTGCCACCGAAGACATTTTATGGTGCATTTTGAAAAGATTATTCCCAGTATGAATCTAAAGCTCTCTGTTTATGTAAAAAACTACCAATGCCATCATTGTAGAGCTGAAAACGCATGAAAATCCGATATTCCTTACGTTTTTTAGCGCAAAATCAGATTTCGCCTATTTTTTGTGGAAAATTGCCAATTTTGCCGACTCGCGACTATGATGACGTCCATTGTGACGCCATACTAGGTATGTTTGTACTTATTTGGTTCAATGGAAAGAAAGGGACCATAGCTATCCACTCGTATCAAAATCATAATCCATCGGGGCTTTCTAACAAAATTCTCAAGGGGGTGGTTAACACACTGTACAAAACAAGGCTTGGTAAGACGAGTGCGTTAAGAGTTCCATATTTTCTGCCATATTTGGGTCAATTTTGACCCCATTTTTGGCCCTTTCTGGGTCAACAAATAACCCCAGATTCCAACCATTCACTTCTTCTTGAATCTACCAGCTAATATGGGGAAGGGAAAAGTAAAACTATTAAATTTAATATGAAGTTGGAATCATCATTCTATGATTTTTTACATTATTTGGGTCAAGTTTGACCCGCCTTTTTTGGTCCCTTTCTGGGGTCAAAATTAGCCCCAGTGCCAACATTCAATTCTTCTTGAATATACAGTATATAGTGGGGGAATAATAGTATTACATTTCAATATGAAAATTGGAATAAAATAAATCCCCATTTATGATTTTTACATAATTTGGGTCAATTTTGACCTTTTTGGCCCATTTTAAAAAAAGAATTGCACCACTTGCGAGTCTACATCAACCAGTGATGATCCCAAAAATTATGTCCCTAAACCTAGGTAACATTGGCCTTTTTCTACTCGACCACCTTCCCTAACTCGAAAATTAGAGCCCTTTTCAAAGGCTGACGTACTAAAAAGCAGTAGGGGATATTGGATAGGGCATGTGTATGCATGCCAGTTTTTCCCCGTCTCCTTCAGAAAAGTTTAAGTCCGTTTAAACCAGATTGGGGTTAAGGTACAGTACAGGCGTTCCTTCATATGTGCATGATGTCCAAGGTCTTAGACCAAGGTCAAAAGGTCAATCTGAGGTCATGTTTGTGTGTGTGGGTTCCAGTTGGTGAGGTTTTTGATGTCCCCTTCGAAAAGTTAGGTCGGATTTACACCAGACTTGAGGTTAAGGGGCAATAGGGGTTCTCGTTCCGGTGGATGAGTCAAAAGGGTCCATCTGAGGTCATGTTTCCAGACTGCCATATTGCCAGGGGATGACGCAAGTTTTACTTGCTGTCATTTTGTAAAAATATTCATTTTTAGTATTTGCTACTGAATATTCAAGCTTTAATCTTTAAATTCAAACAAGGCGAATGGTTTTTGTAGACTTGAATTGGTATTCAAATTATTCACTACAGTTCTAATAATAGTATTGTATGATATCTAATTGATTTTTAAGAGCCTCGGGAACTTTCTCTTCACTCCACAGCTCGACAAAAGAATCGTGACTGCTGCTGACAGAATGGGAGACTGGGTCCCGTGCAACGTTCGTGCGGCGAAGGAGTCCAAAAAACGCATGCGGACAGATCAAACGAAAAAGCCACAGGGAAAATTGGCAACGTGTGACCCACATGGGAAGAGAGAGTTTGCTTTTAATCCTCCGCGTGTGAACGAGAGATTTGTGGGGTTTTTTAACATAGTGGTAACATTCAACCAGAGATGAGTGCCTTATTGTACTATGCTTTGATTCGGGGGGACATTTTATGTCTTAAACAAATAAGACAATAAAAGTGAAGTTTATGATCAAGCATTATGTCCAGGTTATACCTCAGGTTAAAAAAATGATGGCATCTTTATTATACACAAACGATATGGCTCCTATGATAAATTACTCTAAATTACTCGCACTATACAGTTAGTTTGAAAATGCATAAGCTGCCAATAAATGCAATGGTTACATAGAGAATAGGCAGCCATTATGCTTTTCCTTTGTACAATTTCTGTCTAAAAGTTCAACGAATGTATATACCCAGGGGCCAAACCCAATATGGGAGCAAAAAGTAGTATGCCATGATTCTCATCATAGGGGTAAAAAAGCCAATGTTTCGTGTGGCAAAGCTTAGGTAAAAATAGGTCAAAGGTAATTCACGGGCCATATAGGGGTTCAAATTTTCCAAAACTGCCTCAATTCAACTTGGAAACTCACCAAATATTCACCTCATTACAAGGATTAACAAATGACATAGTTTTCCTATTTAAACATAGAGTTAAGAGGTAAATTGAAAAACATGAAAACCCTAAAATGAGTACAGTTCAATGACCTCTGTGACATATGCCTGGACCTTTAAAATGTTTAATATTGTAGCTCCGTAACTATCTATCATTAGCATGTTGATCTACATATCTTACATTTATTTACTCCTTGTCCTAAGGGGCTTAATTGGTATTTTTGAAATTTTGATTACCTTCTACGTGTTTGCTTGAAAGTGGGGACAATATTAGGAAAATATTGCTGATTTCCTACGATGAAGGGAAAAATGGGTTCCAACTTGTTACAGTAGCAGTACTGAAAAATGAAGAAAGCTCTTGGGCCCTCTGGGTTAATAAACACTAATATATGATACTGCATTCTCCAAATTGTTAGAACAAAAATATTAGTGTATTTTGTTTTGGCCATTATTCAGCACATGGGGTTAAAAGTACATTAGTGGATCTTGTTGACAAAAAATGAAGTTGATTTCTAAAAAAAATATCAAAATTAGAAAATGCTCTTTAGAATATCAATAATCAACTTAAATGTTGTTGGTATTGAGGATGGCTTGAAATTCATACATGTTCCTCCTCCCGCTGTGGCCAGCAGGTGACCTATAATAATCAAACAGGTACTAGTATTCGAAAGGGAGTCTAACTTTAAAACCCAGGATTTAAACCACGAGGTGAGTCCCTACAACATGAGTGGAACCCTTTTTCCTTCTCAACTAACTCTAACTTTTAACAGTGAGAAAATTTAATACAACAACCTGATTCCATGAAGAATTTTCTCACCCATTACTTTAACTTTACAGTTTTTGAAAGGAAAAAGGTCCACTCATGTAGGACTAACCCTGGTTTAACCCGGTCCTTAGTTAGAAAACTCCTTTTCAAATAACCAGCCACAGATTCAGCATTTTGTATTAGTAGGTAACGCCAGTGTTAAACAATATAGCAAAACTTTGGCAACTAATAAGAGCAGCTTTACTCAAGTATTCTTGCACTGCCTTGCTTCATGTCCGGGTTCGAATCCCGTTAGGGCCTCTCCCATGACGTCTTCCTGGTTATTATGTTGTACCTTGTTTCCATCTGTACCTCAATCTTGCAGTTGTTCTCTGGCAGTCTGAAATCAGACATCTTGAAAATCCTGTTGTTCTTCATATGCAGCAGTGTTTAACAGGCTGCTGTAAAACAAACCTGTTTGGTGACTGTAAATCACATATTTTCACCTATTATATAGCTGTAGTTGGAAGTAGTTGTTAATTTTAAGGGTGTCTGAAATTTGTAGAGAAAAGAGTGAAAAGAAGTTAGTAATGAGGTGGTAATTTTTTTATTGTTGGCCCGCATCTCACGTTGAATGGGACCAAAGAATGAGATATTTTCATCAAATTTTTTGGATTTCTAATGTGTCTCGGTAATTCATAATAATTATCTTTTTTCATTAGTTGTCAGTGTTTCAACAAATTTAGGTGCATTATCCACGTATAATTTTATGTATATGTTATGATCGGCAATATTCACGTAATCACTTTTTAAAAGTTTTACATGATTAGAAGAAAAGGAATTAGTTGCTGATAAAAGAATCCTTATAGAATATTGGCAACCAACAAAATTAGCATCCATTCAAAATAGGATAATTCCTGCCAAAAGATTTCAGTAAAATGTTCACAAGAGAGAAAGATTTACATGATATATAATCCATTTGAAACCACATCATCTGGGATTGGGGATGGCTGGAAAAGATTCCGATTAGAATTACCACCCATTTAAATCATTCAGTTTGAAATAACACATAACTCCGTTTGTAAATGATTTAGGTAAAGTTTCCATGGGAAGAGGAAGTGGATTAAAAATGCAATATATTCACCAACCTGCATTTAACCCCAGATTTCACTTCACCCCACATATTTAGGAAATAACAAGGTTCTGAGGAATTTCACAACACATTGATAGTGTGAAAGAATTCTTCCCGTGGCCCACAACCTGCCACATTAAGTAGCCTTTAAGAACGTGTTAATTGGTCCAAAAGAGGGTTATATCATGTTTGGAGCACAATCAAGACCCTTTAAAGGAAACATTCATGATCACAGCCTTGTCCACACGACTTGCTAAAAAAAGTTGAGAATTTTCATATCATCAGAAACGTTACATGCAAATGGTTGTGTTTGTAAGTAATTCGCAATTATAGCACAGTGGCCTATGGGAAACAGTGGTACAAGCATTTGCTCAAACACAAAATGCAAAGGTCGGGATCAGCTAAAAAGTGTGAATTAGCTTTTCTCAAGGATATCTAGTGAACAATGAATAAAACAGAAGGTGCGGGAATCACTAAATGCACCTTTAAGATTGGTGATAGGGCTGAAGAGCTCAAGGTTAAACGTGCCAAGAGCTCCAGATATCTCTATTTTGATTGGTTTTCTCAGATGATTTTATCTTTGTTTAAAAACCCAATTTAATACAATCTTATGCCAAGTCAACAAGGCCATTTGTACGGCAAAAAAAGAAGAGAGTGGTTTGAACTGCTTATGATTGGGCTCCAGTCTCTTAAAGATGCTATTCTGGGCCTGAATAGAAGCATCTTAAGAGTGTTGTGTCAGAGAAAACACTCTGGGGAGGGAAAGATGAGTTTGGAACAAACCTCTATATTTGTCCCTATGAGTCTATATTGATGGTTTATTCTTCATGACAGTAATAATTTCAGTCTACATGAAGCATTGTTTTTCTAGACAGAAAAGACAATTTTGCCCTATCTCAAAAAAATCACCAATAACCCAAATACCTTTCATACTGCCTTTTAAACTGTAACACTGATATTCTGTTATGTCGGACACTGACATTCTCAGACACAGTTTCAATAACCCATAGGGCAATGTATAGCAACATGTTTTTTTTTTAACTCTTCGTCAATCAGTATTGGAGGAATTCTTACATAATGAACAATTTTTGTGCATTGTTGCGTTAAAATAGTATTAAATTGGAGCCATTGTTTTTGTTTTTCACAGGCAGTCCACCACCCAGGAGAAAAAAATCTGTGTCATACATAACCTTTGGTATACTTTTGCAAAATAAAAAAAATCACCATTGGGTTTTTGCCCTTATGTATACAACAATTTTAAATTATCCACAATTTATTTTAACGCCTTAAATGCACCCTTAAAGCATGCTCTTTTAAGCTCAGATTAGTGCTTATAATTCTGGTCGATACAAAATAATAACTAGGAGACCCTCACCTACAACTTATTCTTCTACACAATCACACAGTCGCCACGCACACTCCACACCCCCCAACACCACACCCACAACACCACAACCCACAATCACACACAACTCTCCATACACCACTTGAAAGTAAGATTTTTCAGTAAAATTACTACATAGTTCCATAATGTGCTCCACCCGATTACAACATAATTTCTCTCTGCGTAAGATTCCACTGCTGAATACCTTAATTCCAAAATTACATAGGAATCTGACACACCCTTTTTAATCTACGGGTACCGTAACTATAGGGTTACTCTTTGGGCATTTTGACTTTAAATTTCATTTTTGTGTCGTCTGCAAGATGGCCCATATGGTTGCTTTGCTAGTGTGGTTATCCTCCCGTCTGTCTGGTAAAAATGTTAAGCCAAACATAATTACCCACTGGTTTCCACAAATACATCCATGTACTTTCAGGAAACTTGCATGTAATGGTCCTGGGTAGTGCCCCACATGTTACCCTCCCAAGAGTGGGGTCAAAGATTATCTAGAGGTCATGGGGCCCCGAAAGTGTTCAGAATTATCAAATTGCTTGGGTGTAAATTATGTCAAGGAATTTCCATGACCCTTGAAACAGTGGTTCTTGGGGAGTCTGTCCCACGTGTTGGTGACCTATGTGTGACCTCGGTGACTCATGTGACCTTTGTCCTATTCAAAACCGCTATGGCAGAATAAGCGCCGTCCCGGAAAACGCTGTAATTTTTTTTTATTCATGATTTTTTAAGTCTACAAACTCTAAATGTACCGTAGGACAAAATCGTTGGGGACACTTGCAAACGATAATTATAAAGAAGCCCTCCAAGCTGCTCCGGTCATGTTGAAAGCTCTTCAAGACCGCCCAACAGTTGAGGCGGGGGGGGGGGTTTAGTGTTATGGGTTGGGTTCAAGCTTTATATAAATACTTCAGTGCAATCTCAATGATGCTATACACCTTCAGTGCACGTCCAATTATCACAGTGGAACTAACATTGACCGTATAAAATAGATATAAGTCCCATGAGCCTATTCGGGCATCCATATATGACAACAGAATAACGCGTCAATTGAATCGAGTGCCCTATCTTTACATTGTATGTGGCTATGAGGCCGGCGTACTAAAAAAACTCTACACCGGGATTGTAGTTGACACCATCTCACTACTTTTTTTCTGACACATTTTGTTCGTACAAAAATATTTAAATATTTTTTAACTTTGAGAGAAAAGTTTCCACCGTCATTGGGTGTGGTAAATTGGACGACTTTTAACACATTTAGGCCATATTCACATGCCAACCTACTTTTTAATATGCAAATTATCCACATATAATTTTTTTTCTTGGACCCATTAAGATGTTTTAAAAAATATAAACGTGTCTACATTACATTATAATTCTACTACTATTTAAACCTAATACAAATGACAGGTTCTTGTGCATGTCTTGTTTTGGCCTTACGAGACAAAAAAGGGGGTCTATCTGTTAAAAAAAGATGAAACAAGAGTGCGCAATTCAACAGTATTGGCTTAATAGAAAGTATCGTGTTTGTGTTTGGGACCATGCAAGTTACCCACTGTTTTTCGTTTTTGTAGGTGGTCAAAGTAATTTGGACATTTCTCTTTCTTCTCTTTAGGCTTGGTATGCTGTAGCTGTAGCCTAGTCAGTTCGGTTAGGACGATTTTCTTTTAGTTGACCTGACTCTTGGTACTTATACATATTGAAGCCGGTTTATCAGCACAAGAAGAACAGCAAAATAGAAATATAACTTACTCCTTAAATAAACATAAATTTCAATTATACTTGCAGAGTGTGGTCCTAACCGTTTTGCCCAGTAAAATAATGGTTTGCAACTGTTTTGACTTGCCATATGACCGAATGATCCATTTCTTTCCTGGTGAAATCCTTTCACTTTCGCATTTTTTAGGGATACCTCTGCGAACAAACTTTTCTTTGGCCTCATTCCTTCCTGACTGACCCATTTCATCATGTGTATGAACCAGTGGCGTAAACCGTAACCGGCCGGGGGGGGGGAGGTGGCAGCTTCCCCCTTGTGGGGATTCTTGCCCCTCTCTTGCTCCGCTGTGGAATCAGTCATTTTTGTGCACCTGCACCAATTTACATTGAACAACACATGGCATATACTGTACTACAACATTAAAATATATATTTTTCCCCCTGAAAATAGATGCGCCCTTTCCCCCCCCCCCCCCCAAAAAAAAGCTGGTTTGGCCACTGGTATGAACCCCAATGAAAAACGCTGGTCTGTAGAGGCTTTTCTGGGTTATAATTCAATTCAACTCAATCACTCCAAAAAGCTTTATCGATAACCTGGCAGTCGGGCAATCAACCATTGGCCTGTTCATGCGGTAATTTCATCTAATTTTACGCCTCACATAATAAAGAGCCCCCCCCCCTTGTCAGCCTTTGTTGTTTTGATATTCAGTGGTGTAGTATTGTACATCGATAATGTTACCGTAAAATCTCTGCATGAAGAATCCACTGAACTTGCTTTCTATAACGTAAAATGATGACTTAAATCTGCAAATCTGATATGCTTTACTTGTTTGCCCATTGCAAAACACTAGTATACTAGGACATGCACAAATTGATTTCATTCCCCTATTGTGACTCATAACCAGGTATGTTGTCTATTTTGGTATCAAAAAAATGTAAGGAGGAAGACAAGAGCTATATCCATTTGGTACCAAACTATAGTATTACATTGCTAAATAAGGATCCCAGGGGTGTACCACCCCTTGCTGAAATGTGTTTCAAAAGGGGGAGATTAGGGTTAAAAAAAAAATGGAATTTTCCTAAACTAAATGCAAAAACCCAACGGTGAAAAAAATTTAGATTTTCTTCTTGGACAGTCCTTAGACTTTTTACTCATACCAGTTTTAAAGAGACAAATTTACTAGCCCGAAAGAAAATTTCAATTAAAAAAGACCTGTTTTTGTGTTTAAAATTCGCTATTTTTAACATGTTTATTACACCATAGAAACAACGAACAGGCACAACACCAATTTTTTTAATATCATTACAACATAATCATTATACATATTCCTGCAATAGGAGGTTTAGTCGTGCAAATCAATAGAAGATATATTAAAATACTAAATAAAGAGGTATTTAAAAATCCTAAAAAAAAATGCTGAAATTGGCAAATTCCAGGCAATTATGTTCTAGAAACTGGTATATTATAGGGAAACTTATGGTCCCCATAGTGAATGTTTCATCCATACATACTCATAGAAAAAATATCAGAGATTTTAAGACCTGTCATCTTCCTACTAGGGAATTTTCCGGTGGTTTTATCATACAACCACTCTTAAGTTATTTTGAGTTAAGGAAGTTAAAACACCGTCTTGGGCATGTGTTGGAGGCTGCATCTATTTTTTTAGCGGTTGATGCTGGAGATTATTATGTTGTTAATGTATAATTAATCTCACTGAAGCTCCTTGTGTCCCAAAGGTTTAAAAAAACATTTGCACGGTGTTCACTTTTACAACACAAATGCCTAAAAGATCTTTTCAACACATTCTGTTACAAGTTTCAATTGTGATGTGCTTGCATAGGCAGAAAATCGTTTTAAGTGTGTGCAATTTTTTATATTCTAAAAACAGGATTAGATGTGACAATTTTCAATATAAGTATAATGGATTAAATATTTATTTTTAAATGTGATTTTCATACTAACATATAAAAAACAACCTGTGAAGAGCTAATGTTTTTAAAGCTGCAGAAATTTAAGAGGAAGATGTAGTTCCTAAATTAACCTACCATATTTAGTTGGTGTAACAGGCTCAAATATAATGTTGATGTCTTATTTTAATTATTAAAATTGTGAACGAAATGTAACCTAAACTGAGAAAAAAAAATCAAATCCAACATTGTTCAAATATAACATGCTGGAAAAACAACGTTGGACAATTTTTCTAATAAGGAAAAATTTGATATTTTTTAAGGTTCAGTCGATAATGACAACCAAAATATTTGTTTCATTTTTAAAGACTTTAACAGAAAGTTGTAGTAGCGAAGTATTCAGTTAGGTCCCACATAACTGAGACCCTAGGGAAGTTGAATATGCAGTGTATTAAGGTTTTGAGAATTTTTAAGTACTCTCAAACTATTCATGTTTGTACTTGTCAAGCTGTTTTGTAATCCAATTACAGATCCACATAACATGAAAGTATCTCATTCTTCTACAAATAAAGTGCCATGGCTTATTGGAGAATTTGAATCAAGTTCTTGTCATTAGCCTGGTATTGGTTTCATTCATTTTTAAAAAGGGGGGGTTCAAGAGACACAAGGACAATTTCATAAACCTGGGATTTTTTTGCATATTTGGAATGCTTACCAATGTATTAGAGAACCCCTGAGTAGAATAAGCCGAATACGGCCGTCTTTATGTAATAAGTTGATGATTAAGTATTTAACGAGAATAGCATTTCTATGGGGATAATTACGATAGCAGGCAGAGTTCAAAAAAACGGTTTGTGTTTTTTCTTGAAATTGTAATGTTTTGGAAATGGAATGGGTGCTACTGGTTGATGAGTACATAATCATTTCAAATGTGTTGTTTACATTCTGTGTAAGTAGATGGTGATGATGAGTCGGCGTCATCATCATCATCAAACACGCCTAACCTTTTTTGCCCTGCATGTATTGTAAAATAACCTTTTTGAATTTGCTGCCACTGGCTGCTGGTTGCCTGCTGGCAAATTTAATTCACCATCCTGAATTTGAGACATAATTTTTAATCAGCAGACTCTTAAACATACATTTAGCTCACACACTGTGATATGTAGTGTGTAAATATGTCATTTACAAGCTTTCAAAGGTCATAGGTCAGCTGTTCTGTAAGACAATTCTGATATCGGTAATGTTTAAAACAATATGAAACTTTTTCCCCAAAACACAGTGGTGAGAGAATCAAAAGAACATGCCAAGTAGCACATTGATTGGATTTTTATGAACATGAATGCCGTATATGTCTTTTACAATTCGCGATAACTTTGCCAGGGGACTGACCAGAAATTTTGCCAATGTAATCTTTATTTTAATTTTGGTTCCACAGAGTACTGGGATTTTTTTGGATGGAGATGTGCCACTCAAGCTTCAATTCTCATAATTTGAGGCAATTTGTCCTGGAAAAAATCGAAACATTTCCCCCAGGGCTTGTGCTAAAGATGTTTTGCACTTGGACATACTCCCTCAAGGCATTTTATGCCATTGTTTCTCTTTAAAAAAGGACCCAAGTAAAGAGATTTTTTTTTGAGCACATGTTTATATACACCTTTTATATGAGAGTTGATGTCCTTCATCACAATTTGCTTATTAAAGTGCATTATTAGTTGAAAAGCTTGCATTCGGAAATGGATATCATGTAGCTGACAAATCCACCCCCCCAAAAAAAAGCCAAACAAATTAACAAGCATGATGAAAAACCAGTTCTTCTTCTGTACCTAGGGCAATTGTCATGAGTTGCAACAAAGTCAAATGCAGTTTTAAGCCTGCCTGTGATATATCTGTAGGCCCTGCCATTATTAGGATAAGCTTATTTATCTTTCCTTAAGTCAGTGTTTTCCTGAAATATTCTCACACTGACCAACGACTTGGCATAATAAAGTACATTTGATGGGAGTTTTTTTTGACAAATTCGCTATTGCACTTATCAGATATATAGTATGTATTCTGCATTTAAGGTCATTAATTATGATGTCACCCTAGGAAAGATGAATATATGGACCTAAAACTTACAGATGTTCAGTTCTGCCATTCACTCAGTCAATCCCCCAGGCCAGGACCACAATGGGTTTCCTATTTTTCAGGCATTTTGCATGTTCTGTATTCTGGGAAACGATTCAATTATAGATAAAGAGCATGTAAAGACTGATTGTAAAATGTGTCTGTAGACGTACACAATGCTTGAAATGAGCAATAATTGAATATGCGGGTAAACTACTTTTACCATGGAACTCTTTTAAACCTTCCCTAACCTTTTGGAATATACAACTTTATCCATGCCAACCCTCAGTGGGTAACTATAGAGGGCAGCCTGCCTGTACTACTTGCTCTTGTAGTTTCAGCAAGAAAGCTAACATAAGGAAAGAAATTATTTTTGAGGCCTCTTCTAGTAGGACAATATTCTTGACTAAATTCTTTGTGAATAACGGCCAATAGGATATCTTAAAAGCTATGGCATCATAAACAAAATCTTGCAATTTTGTTTATTTCTTCTGGATGAGTAAACAACAATGGACTTTTGTTATAATATCATCTGAGACACAATTTTTGTATAGCAGGATCCGCATACAAGCTTTGAGATACTTTCCCTTCTCTTACTGTTGCACATGTCCTTAAACATGTTAAATTGTATGTTAATATATTTTTATGATGAAATCAAGGGTACAACGTACAGCTTCTGATAGATAACAGTCATAAAAACCTACTATGTGTATACTGTTCTTGGAAGGGTAAATATACAGATTCAGTGATAGATAAACAGTTCATAAAAAAAACACCTACTATTTGTATATGTTGTTCTTGGAGTTGGTTCGCAAACTCACTTCTCCATCTAATGCAGAGATTTAAAGGTGCAACGAGAGATTCAAGTCCCATATTTTTCCCGTATATGTAGTGATTTCATTTAGATTAACACTCAATAGATTCCCTACTTTTATTGCCTAAAGAAATAACTTAAAATGAAAACAGCAAGTGATTTGCAAATCTTATATTTCAACTAGAAGACATTAGAATTTCACAATTTGTACCAAAAACAGTTCTCAGCTTATCCGTTCGATGAAATATTTTTGGATTGAAGCTTTGAAACAGTGCAAAAATCAGAATTTCACATTTTTAGGGACACCACTGTTATTGGCAATCTGGACGTTGCCTCCAACCTTTAACAGAATCTGTTACCATGGAAACGTGTTCCAACTAACTTAGTTATAGTACAACCCACACATGACCAACTACTGTGGTCATTTCAATAGATTCACCTAAATTTTGGTGAATTGCAGTGGTGAATAGCTGGATTCTGAGAGCAGTTATTAAGAATGTCCACTGTCATGATAGTGAAAGCCTTCACCCTAACAACTATCCTGTTACAATTACTTCATGGATTGAGCGGCAGAAGGTCTTAACTCCCCATTTTTGTATATTAACGATTACGGCCTGCTGGTGTCACTGCCATCTTCCAATTTATAGGCAAGTGGAAACATTTCTCTCACAAGGTTTTGCTTTTTGCCACTTTTGAAATAATCCTGACTGCAGAAATAAAAATGTGCACAAAATATTGTACTTCTAAAGAAATGCTCAGAAATAGTAAACAAAAAACATACCCCAATATAGTGTACACTTATGATACTATAT
>JAMKCH010024704.1:0-67683 GCA_023653785.1 Ophioderma brevispina | reverse complement strand
GGTAGCCCGGTGTCGGGATTACCGTGTCAGTGTGATGGAATGCCCTACCTATTGTACTCTCCTGATGCTGCACCGCTTCTTTAGTTTCAGCCAACTATGACCCCATAAGCCTCGTATCATGGTCCGGTTTATTTCCGTATATACTGCAAGGGTTACCCTCTAATGCGTGGGTCTTAATTTCGTTACACCGGATTATAGCTCCAGGGACTATATCTCCTTTTACCACCGGGTGATGCGCTAGCAGTGATTGCAGGTACGCTGTTACATTGCTTATTATTTTCTTATATTGAGGCTTGCTGTTTCTGTAAAAGTTGCATATATCAACTAAGAATTACTGAAACATGGGAATATATTTCAAACCGCATCAGGGGGAATTTTGAACCCGTCACAGAGGGGAATAAACCAAAGAGACATCGGTGATATCTCGCTGCTTCCCAGATTCAAAGACTCTAGCCCTTACCTAACCCTAAACTTAAATACCTGTCTTACCCATCAACATGGTATGAAGAAAAAAAGAACAAACATAAAAAAAATAAAAAAAATCACACATTAAAGTTAACTTTAAACTAAAACATATAGCAGGGGCTTAGTGAAAGGAGTGTTCGCTTTCGGATAAAATTGTGATTTTTCGCACACAAGCCTTTAGGCATTGATAATCCATGATTATCATGGTGGCGGGATGTTCATCCTGTTACAAGGATTCAAAAAAGGATAGTTACACTATCTATGGCTTATAGTTTCGAAGTTAAGGGTAACAAACTGTAAATAATAGTGAAAAATTCACTTTGGTGAGTTACATGGGTCAAAATTTCAAGTTTGCTTTGTTTCATGTGATTGTTGATGCAAATGTTTCCCTAGCTTAAAGGATTGAAAAGGCAAATAAGTTTGCCTGATCTGTTATGGCTTAGTTTCACGGATCCAACAAAAGTCACAGGTCAATAGAATCCCAATAGGTGCCAATAGCGGTTGACTTTATCGCCATTTTGGTTAATACAAACCACTAAGCTAGTCACAAACTTATTCCTATATTCATCTATGAGCGGAACCAACACTTGACCATTTAGAAAAATTGGACCAACTTTTAACCTTTGACCCTGTACAAACTTGAAATCCAAGCGGGGGCCATGAAGGAGTGTGGCAAGTGCTTCCATCAATTTTTTGATTCTCAATGCATAAAGACTTGGGCTGCAAAACTTCACAGTTTTATCCACAATTGCACACTCACATGAGTATGTCAAGGATCCCCTGGTGTCAACACACTTGCTGCTTGCTGTGATAACACGATAGTAAGCGATGCAATTACGTTTTCATGTCTCTCAAAAATGGTAAGAATCTCTGTATAAGATAAACGGATTCAAACTAAGCATATTATTATTCAAAGCAATTGGTCATGCCGATCAGTGCAATTCGTATTTTGTTAAAAATTGACATTTGAATCCTCAATGGTCTGGTTCAGTTTAGGTTTATTAACTAAAAACATAGTGTACTATGTCCAGATATTTTACCTAAACGCGTGAGAACATGAACCACGAATAAAAAAAGAGCAAGAATTAAAAGGTAAGAGGACGGTCTTATATATAGCATTATTATAACACTCACTTCAGTGATGACAAATTGATTGGTTACACACCGACACAATTCTTCTGATGTGCTACATCTCATTGGCGACGCCAAAACCAAAGGTAAACCAGTGAAAACAAAGACCAAAAACGCACCCATTGTATCTGGACGCTATTTTGTTAATGATGTGCTGAAGGCGTCAGGACCAGCTGTGCGAAATAATAACAGAGTAGCTGTCATCCAGCGATGTTATACTATTTTATACATGTTTTTATTTGTCGAATGTTTAGTTTCAACACCATTTCTACGGTTATGCAAATAAGTAAAAGGAACTGTCATATTCGCGCTAATAGTGCGTTTTAATTGGATGGTAGGACTGAAACCATATTGTTTGGGGCGTTCCGAAGGCAATCGACGAGAAGAGTAAATTTTTCCTGTTTACCGGCCCGCTGCTCCAACAAATGCTATAGGCGCACGGGAAAACCATGGATTTTATTTGTTCGAATGTAGGATGTTTCAGTTCCAACACATGTCTACGGTTATCATTGGTTATGCAAATAAGAAAAGGAACTATCAATTTGCTAATTGGAGCTTTTTTAATTGTATGAGAGAGAACTGAAACATACTGTCCTGGGCTTACCGAGACAAGCGCCCTTGAAAAAGTAAAATTCTGAGGTCGCTTACCCGTATACCGGCGAGCAGCAAACGTATAGTCTAGAGATTTACATGGTTCCTATGCAACCCTTAAAACTAAATCAACATGATTTTTATTTTCAACCTACGACATCTACTTTAAGAATTTGATGTTACCAAAATCAAATATGTAATTGGCGGCACCATCTTGGATCTAAAGTGATCAGTTCCTATAAACTGGTTTGATGTAGTTGTAAAGTATTCAAAGAATTCGTCTCATAATAAAGAATCAGAAAGTATATACTTGCACATTTGTGAAATTCAGTACAGAGATATGGGTGGAAATGTGCACTTTGATTGGTCAGTGTACAGGGCCAAACTTTCAAAGTGCATGAATCTTGACAAATTGGCATAATTGTAGGTATGAACTGTGCAACCAGAAAAGTATAGTTTGCACTATCTAGGATGTTTAGTTAAGGGTAAAATTCGTGTAAAGTTACTCTTATCAAATTTTCATGGGAATTGGGACTACTCGTCTCTTTCCAAACGATAAACCAAAATAGAATATCCGAAATGGTGGTATAATGACATTTCCAGATTGCCATGCTCATACCAACAATCTGACAACTAAATGTGTGCAAGATTGAAGCATTTTGAAAATTTGGCCCCTGTACAATGACCAATCAAAAGTTCAATGACCGTATCATATTTTTACCCATATCTCTGTAAACGGACATCGCAAATATGCCAAACTATATATTTCTGATTCTTGTGGATGACGGGACGAATCAATTGAGATACTTTTTAAATTAATTAAACCAGTTTGTCCGTTAATCCCTCTTATTCTCTAATGTATACATAGTGTGTCTTGAAGGAAGTAGCCAATGGATGAAACAACCAAACCTTTTCCGCTATATCCTGTTCAAGATTTCGTCCCAGTTTTTAAGCGCTCGACACACTATGTAATCCGTTTAGGACAGGATTACCCTTAGACATTCCGCAGACACCTGTTTTTATTCTATTGACTTCTCAATTCATACAACGTCACCAATACCGAGACAAACGTGATCAATGACGAGCTTTGGCGACCTTCCATAGGACAATATTTGTAGTCTTAATTTTCTAATAAGCAGTATTGCAGTAGGATATTCTTTCTTTTAGACAGCCCAGTCACTTTAAAACATACTTAAATTAAGGTGTTAATATTGTGCTTTAAAGGTGTCCCAACAGATTAAAAATATATTAATTTTTCTGGGTGTCATAGGGAAAAAGCCATCAACATAAACCATAGATTCCAAAATTCATTTTTATGTTCGATTAATAAAAAATTTTTTTTTCATTTTCACGATCTGCAGGAAGGCTGAGAAACTACAGAGATATCTGCTATTCGGCTATGCTGGCAACAGAGATACAAGCACTTCTTACAAGTGTTTTATAACTTCGAATTTATAAATTCGACACTTGGCCATGGGCGCAGCCATTGCATGACCTCCCAGTGAGAAAAACCCGGATGATACATCACTACGCACACTATAGAATAGGACGTTTGCAAACAAATCATGAATTTATTACAACATGTGGTACAAAAATACGAACCGCTGACAAAGCCTCCTTTGATTATAGTGTGAAGAACTAAATTCAAAAATATTTTACGTCAGAGTAGAAAAAGTTATCGAGAAGTATGCTTATAATATATCAAAAACTTGGTAAAAAGCCACCCAAAAATTTGAATGAAAATTGACCACAGTTACCAGCTCCTCATTGCAATGTACAGGAAGACCGGCCTACTGTGCTAAAGGTCACCTTCCAGACTTCCTGCCTACAAGCTCTACTGGCGGCGGCCCAGTGGTCTTTTAGACGAATTTATAAATTCGAATTTAATAATAATTGTTTAAAGTACTACGCCACACACGTCCATTCTTCGAAGGAACCAAAAATGGATTCATCTAGAATAGATCTACCTACCACAAATTTCCGCACTAGACTTCACAAAGGCCTTTGATGAGTTAGCAGGAAGGCAATGATGCACATTTAGCTCAATTATTGTATACATGATGAGGACAGAAAGAAGCATTGTTTAATGTATAACAACCCAACAAATTTTGTACAGCGCATGGGTGGTTTCACCGAGGAATTCATTACCACGGTAGGAATTTAAGGTGACACACTTTTTTCTTCCCTTTTTCCGTTTATTGTGTGGGTAGAACACGTATCACATCGCGCCACACTTGGTGAAGATCTCAGCAATCAAAGTTCAAAACACTTGATCGATTTAGACTATATTATACCAACGATGTTGCATTGTCTGCAAAACAAATATCATCTGTCTATGATCACTGACTCTGCATTTGAAGAGTCAGCCGCTAAGTGAGACTGATGCTGAATGCAAAGAAGACAGAGGGTTGGTTTCTTTGAAGAAGTAGATCGTCCTCCTGGCGCAACCGTCGAGGAATTAGAGGATTTTAAAATGGTCTGGGGTCACGTGTGTTTGAATACAGGGTGGCGGACATTCTACAGCCTTTCTAAAAAAGGGTACAATCAAAAACCGATTTTTTTTTTCAATATTATATCTCAACATAAGTTAGTCGTTTTTTTGTACATCACATAAAGAAAAAAAGACTTGGCTTTCAGTATTTCAAGTTTTTGTTTAATCTCATTTGTTTGTTTCAATCGAGAGATAACTCCAGTTTACTGCGGAACACAAAATCGAGTTGGTGCCACTTTCTTGTTGCCACAAAGAAGTTGAACGCAGTACTCAACGAGACCATGAGAATTACTGGCCGCCTTCGTCCTACTCCATCTGAGTTTCTATCTACCATGCTTTTCAGGCATACCACCTGCAGTGCTTCGGAAGAAACATCACACACATAAACTGATGAAAAGGCTCTGTTGGACAACAAGCATCTGTTGCATAACTGTCAAGAACACACCAGCTGGCAGAGACTGTGCTCTCGCCGAACTTTCTGCCAACAAGCTGCTAAACTCTCCAGCTCTCCATTCAACATCTTCCAGACATGGAACACTGCTTGGCCAAGACCAGAACTATTCATATCACACCTATGACAGAACTCCCATGGTAGCATTAATCTTTCACGTAAGGAATGGGTCATTTGACCAGGTTTCGCACAGGTGTCGTCGTTTCAACAGCATATGCACCGATGGGTGCCGCGGCCATCTCCAGCCTGCCAATTTGGCTCGCCATCCACAGCTACTGATCACATTATTAATGAGTGTTCCACCTTTCGTCCACCAGTGGATATAGACCTCTCAAACCCCAACTAGTCATCAGTGAGCTGGGGGGGGGGCTCCACTAACTTCAACTCATAACGGCCCTCAGAACATACGCACACAACACACACACATACAACATTGGCTTAAATTATAGTATGATTAATTTAGCATTAGTTCACGGCATGCACATTTTCTTAAGTTATTCATGCTCACTGAAGACGCGAATGTTCATTTCCATTCCAACTAAACTAATTAACGTCATTCCAACATATCGTTTTTGGCGAAACGCATTGGCCTTGAACACAACCGGAACGAGTACTACCTGATGATTAATAAACCTAACTATTTCATTCATCTCAGGGACTAGTATTACTATATCCCTGAGTGGCCATTTTTGCCACTTTCAAAATCACCGGCAGACTCCTGCCTTGTGTTTACTGGAAATTGCTCCTGATTCTAACAACACAATACCGCTACCTCCCCTTTTTGCGGTGATTTTCAGGTTTTATCCATTTTCTCCTCTAGGACGTAAGGATATAGTGAAGATAGTACTGAGATGATAGTTATCGTTATAGTTCACCTGCTTCTGGATATTTTAAGCACGGCTGTAAAGCCCATGAGATACCCTCCCAGTCGGGTGGTGCGACGATCTGCTTGTGAATCTGCCTTAACACTTGATCTTATGTCAAATCCAGTGTTGCGCACGCCAATCGCTCAATGCGACTGGATAGGTATATCATGGGCAATAACCTAATTCGCCCAAAATGCACCAAATTACTTATTGAGGCTAGAAAATGCAAAGTCCCAAATGATGCCAGTGACGTCTTCTGCGAACATACATATGGGCATGAAATTGCTGCAGGGCCGCGATATTGTTTGCCGTGTAACTTGTAAACTTGTAAAATTACATTATAGCGGTGGAGGTAAGGCGTTTTTGGTTTTTTTTTACTAACTGAAGGACAGGACTCGTTTAAAAGGGTTAACAAATGGCATAAAAAACTATGCAGACATAAGATATGAACCCTTACTGAAATCCTTCCACAAATTTGAAAACAATTTGGAGTGTTAATCCGTAAAAATAGTAAAACAGAAAGAGGGTGGAGGGCAGTCGGTGCAATTCCGGCCACGGAAAATCAATGTGTGAATCCCTCTCCCCACCCACCCCCCCCCCACACCACACCCCCATACCAGAATTACAGTGTATCAGCATGTTTTGCGACACATTCAAAAGATTCATGAACCGAGATTCAGACATGTACTTATTTACTTCAGGCATTTGATTAAGATATTGATCTGAAAAGTGAAAGGGGAAATAGCCGGGATTAGACATATAGGGGCTGTGTCGACTCATCCAGGTCACTTGTCCGTGCTTAGCCTTTATCATTGACCCTTGTTTCACAGTATCACTCCGCGACACACACACTGCGAGTACTTTCTAATAAGTCAGAATCTTAGTTCATCGCAGCACCTATAATGGCCCTAGTTCATCGGAGATTGGAGGTAGGAGCGAAGGAGAAGAAAGTCTTCCCTAATTGATTACGCAACGCCGATATCCCAATTATATCACTTGGAAACTCATTGTAAACGCATAGACCAACAAAGGCCCCCGCTTTCGGCAGGGGAGTATCTTTCATGTCCATTATCATCGCACAGAAGCTGGGCACGACTCAGTTGAACAGAATATGACCTGTGCGCAGAAAGTATTCCCCGATGCGCAGTGGTAGTGGTGTAACATGTGGAGACGAAACAAAGAGTTGAGTCGATTACAGCGAAATTCTGATATTCAGTCCAACAAATCGCGTAGCATGTTCCTAAGATGAGTTACATTGACTTTTAGTTTTTGAAAACTTGGATGTTTTGAAACGCCGTATTTCTTAAAGTATGATATGTGGAGCCGAAATCTAACTTGAATTGGGAAGAAAAAAAATGCGTATCTCTAAAACAATGACACCAATCTGACAGTGCCCGAAGTTGCCCGTTTCTCAATTTTGTCCCGAATAGTTGGTCATATTGTACCACAGATTGAATGTTAGGTAAGCAGATAATGGTAAAAATTGGCATTTGTTATAAAAGCATCCAATTTGGCAGAGAGGTAGAGAATTAAATTTGGAAAACAATTGGATAGGGAACCACCTGCAAGGTCAAAAGTTCACATGTCACATAGAGGTCACAAAAGTCAATGAGGTCAAAAACATTAAAACTATAATAAGAATAAGGTTGCCGACTCTAACAACATCATAAACATTCTCATGGATCTATCTGTGACATACATTTCGACTAATCAAGAGGATCTTCTTCATTTAAAGGGACACGAGATATTATGAGGATACAAATTTGTATAAAATTTGCGCTCTTGCTGTAGAATATCAACCGAGGACATTTCGTAGGTTTATTGAACAAAGAAAAGAAAAACCAAAACACTACGTTTGAACTCCCTGCTGTCCTGATCCGCCCCCATAAACAAGCATACTCGGATATCTGTAATGCACAAACAGAAAATACAAAAGCTCTATTACATGAAGATGGCTTTTAGGTTATTGTCCCTCCAGGTTGATTTAACATATTGGTTAAAATTGCTTTAAAAAAGGGAGGGGGCCTATTTCACCCACATCTGAGGAAAACAAACATTGTGAGCGGTTTAAAAGATACCCAAATTTTGTCAGGCAACATGTGTACGAGACCCACGAGAGTGACAATCGGGGAGTGCACCTTTAAGTAATTCCCCGAATATCAAGTGAGTTTCAGTTTGTCTTTCGCTGAGGACCATATGAGGTGGAATTTTTGTAGAGTTGGTCCCTGTAATAGGCTGGAATTGTTCCCAAAATATGGATCGAATAAAAAAGGATTTGTTTGTGCAACGTTAAATCAAAAAAGCCGAAACAGTACCTTAGAACATGTTATTTTCAGAAACAGTTGTGGTGCTAGGTGAAGGTAGTAAGGGCATGTGGTGGGACCCCCCCTCCAAAAAAAGTGTGAAATTCTAAATCTTGATCCTCAATTCTACGACCGTGATGTGCGATTTTGGCTGAACTTAATGGAAATTCACGTCCCCTTAGTTAAATTTGCCCCCCGATACCCCCCAAAAAACCCCCATTCATATTAAATGATTGAGGTTTGATTTATTGCGGTGCTTTGCTTCCCCCAAAAATAGTGCTCAAGTAAGTAATGATGCGAACCCCCTTCTCCTCCCGACAGTATTCGCTCTGTGAAATGGTTGCCCCGCCACGCCCCCTGCCCAACAAGATGTGTTGAAAACCAAATGGCAAAAATAAATTGATCTAGGGCCAGGGCCTAGCCTAGGCCTACTTGTTGAATATGACTCAATTGATAACTGAATTTATTCATCTGTATATTTCCTAAAAACAGGAATACTATGAAATAGATTTGATTAGGCCTACATGGCAAATAACAACGTACTACGAGATCACTGTTTAATGCTGAAGCATGTGCACAACATTGCATCGAGTGCCCTTACAATGCTGGGTAAAATATGGCGAGGGGACGTCCATTGTTTAACAATATTGTACAGGATCATTGCTTAAAAACATGTATTTTCTCTGAGTGAAAATCCGATATCGCCAGGGTCTCATTTATTTCACCAAAATGTGGGCCAACTTCGGGACAAAAAAAAGGGCAACTTCGGACACTGTGAAGTTTGGTTGCCCCATGTTTAGATTACGGCATTATCTTCCCAATTCAACTTAGATTTGTCTCCAAATATACTTAAGAACTACGGCGCTACAAACAACATTCAAGTTTTTTAAAACGCCAGAAAAAGTACGAGTTAAAAACTGAATTCAATGTAATCTTCTACGTAAATGCTATCTCGTTCTAATAAATGACCAAAATGATCGAAATGATCTGTTTTACCTTGGAAGATGATTGACGGGAAGTGGGGGTTGGGGGGGGCTTCCATGTCTAAAAAATAATCAATTACTCAGTATTAATTGTAAACATTTATGCCATGTTTCATGCTTTTATAAAGAGAAGCATAATTCTTACAAGATATGTACATCCGATGCAATGTTGATGCACATGCTTCAGCATCAATATCGTCTCGTGTTGCATTGTTCCACTTACAATAGTTTTACGACTGTTTTACGAGGCGGCGATGATCATCGGTCAAAGAGTTTTTGAAAGAGCTTTTCTCTCTCCTACCTCCATCTTCTTCTTATCGTGTCCACAAACATGTGGTTCTCAAATATGATCCAGCCAGAGATGGTTCCAACGTTGGCTGCTTAACTGAATTCCGCAAGGTCTTGTTTGTGCATGTTGCTCAGCAGTGGGCAGACAAGGATGTTCCAGGTCTGTGGTTATGTTCCACAACCACAGGTATATCCTATCTGCATGCCAGATAGCCCACTCTGCAAGGAAACCTTAGATCGGCCAGTCTGGTTCTCAATCTATTGGAGGCATCGCCATTCAGGCCATGAGGAGTCAGTTCAAGGTGGGAGATGCTCACCCGGTTCAATACCAATAGATGTTAATGGTGAGGGCAAGTCTTTCTTTCCACAAGGCGAACTTAACTCCTTAGAGACTGTTCAAGAGGGTGGACTTTGCTTAAGACAATCTCTCTGGATTAAGGCGGTTGGCCGCAGGTATCTGTCCAGACATTAGGGTCCTTCACATTGGATACTTGGCAGCTACGCTCTTGCATGCTCGACTACGCTACGACGATGTTGGTGGAGCAATTCCTGCTAGGAAGTACAGGTTTTCGTTGGTGTTGGACGGAGGATTCCTGTGATAAGCCGGAGGAGGCATTTAACGCTGGTCAAGCTTCTTGGCATGGGTGATCTTTCCCATACAGGGCAGGCATCCTCTGCACATGAGTCGCCAGGGCAGTTGCCTCGATCTTAGGGTAGTGGGCGAGCACCCCATCTGTGCCAGGAGTTTGTTCAAGATGTTATTGCGCGAAAATACTTACTCTTCGCTTCTCGATGTGGGTCTTAAAAGATTTTTTTTTTTTGGAGAGTGCGGTCCAAGGTTAACTTCTAGGTAGACAGGGTTATCACAGGGCTCAGGGGAGTTCCAGACCAGGTAACTGTAAGCTGCGATTGGATTCACGGTTGCGTATTAAATGGAAAGCACACACTGTGTCTTAGATGGATTTGCACGAAGGTAGTTTCCTCATAATAAGGGCGAGTTCATCCAAAGCTTTGGAAAGTCTCCTTTCAACTACTGTGAAGTCGGCCTCTTGTGCGCTAATTCCCAAGATCGTCTGCATAAAGAAAACGACAGGTTCCTACACTACTAGGTGCGTTGGTAAATGTTGAACAGGAGAGTGCAAGCACACTCCCTTGTGTAGACCATTCTTGAGCCTACGCCATCGGCTCTTCTTCGCTGCCAGCTGAACAAAGAACATAACTGTTGCCAGCAATCCTCGGATAAGCTCAGTCAAGCGGATGTCCGTGGTAATTTCCAGGATCTAATGGAGTAGGCATCTGTGATTAACAGTGGTCGTATGATGCTGATAGGTAGACGAACACAGCTCCTGTACCATTACCCTTCTCGAACATCCTCAATGTGTTGAGTGAGGTTGAGTACTTGTTGTTGTGATTGCTGGCCGGAAAACCTGCTTGTTCGGGTATGGGTGTTCGTCTATCACAGGGTGCAATACGATTGAGCAGGAGGCGTTCAAAGAGCTTGTAGGTATGGCTCAGGAGGATATAGGTCTGTAGCTCTTGGGGGTGGATGGCTCTTTCCCTGCTGAGGAGTGACATAAACATTGTGCTTTCCTCCAGATCTTTGGGAACCTGTGGAATAAGGCAGCAATTGTAGAAGCTCAAAGAAGCCCCCCCCCCCCTATTCCTTGCTACTGGGCCACGATTTTTTAGTTGCTCAGTAGAGAGTGTTGTCAAGGCCTACTGCTTCCTGGTGAAGTTTAGCAGTACCAGATTCCAATTCGTCCATGTGAAGGGCGAGTGAAACCGGGATCACCACTATATCTTATGGTCTAGTTTGATTTCTTGGGTTTCTTGCGTACGTGCATCCTTGGACCATGACGAGATCGACCACCTGCGTGGACTTCCGGTTACGCGCGGTTTTTCTTGTTTGTTTTTCTGTGACTATATTTGGGTTCTTCCCCAGCCTGTTGGACGGTTCAGCGTTTGGCACCTTACCTAGTCTCGATGCACTTCAGCGTGTCCTCTTGGTTACTTAGACCCCACCACAGACTTGATTGCCCCCCCCTGTCATGGGTGTCACCTACGTTGCGGTGGCTTTTCAATTCAAGTGCAGTTTTTGCTTCTTTTACTGGGAGATTCCTTTCCGAAACTCCTCACCTTACCATTGTTTCAGCTGAAAGGAACAGCTTCAAACATGGTGATATTATATTGATAGTCTCTAGCACATTCCTTGGAAAAAGCATGGTATATATATTCCGTCCTTCGACCTCTGGGTATGAATCTCGTGGCAGTCTCTTCACTAGTGGGCAAATTTGTCCTAGTTATGGGGTTTTGGAGCAATATTCTTCACGTTCTGATCATCAGTCAGTGAATCCTTGCCCGTCATGCTTTCCTGTTGTAGTTAAAGCGGCGCTTTTAAAGCACTTGTTGTCTTACTGCAGCGTTGACTGGATACCGATTGGTCGATGTTGGGTTATTGAAACAGGATCCAGAACAATCTTGCACAAAGGTAGAGATGTTTTTTGCTAACAATAGCTAGATCCAGGTTGTAACCTCCCTTCCAACGGGCACTTTGTGAATGATGGCGGCAGATTAGAGTCGTGAAGGAGACGTAGCTGTTGACTGTCTATCCATTTTTCGACAACTTGTCCGTCTTACTGGTTTCATTGTCGCCATGGGTACTATGCTGTTAATGTCGCCAATGAAGAAGTGAGGTTGGTGGTGGAATTCCAGGGTTGAGTTGAGAGGGCTCGAAGTCTACTGATGGAGGTTTGTAGACAGATGTTGGAACTATGACAGAGCTAAGATCAATGGTGAGGACCGTTGTTATTATCATCAGACATTGAGGTTGCTTCTACTCGGTGCATGTTCTCAGAAATATGGCCACTTCCGTATTGTCGATTGGTCTCTCCGTGGCAAGGACCATTTCCCGGTATGGTGGGCGGTGTGGTTATTGACTCCTCTGTGGGTTTCCTGCAGACCATAGGACCTCGCAATGGAGGATGTTTACAAAAAATCAGCAAGATGGTACTTTTTGCCACTGGGAAACACCCTCACATTCAATGACGCTATAGTCAAGGAGACCTTAGAAAAGGCCCGCTGAGGTCTAGTCATGATATGGGGTTTTATATAGGTATACTTAAGAAATGATTGTTATAGAAAAACAGTGTTTGGAGGTGTAGGTTGCGTTCGTGCTACGCTTAGCAGTTTAACTTTGCTCGCTTCGCAGTTTAACAGGGAGAGACCACAAGGACGGTCCACTTCTCCTACATCCATGATCGGAGGTGATATAAACCAAACGTGTGGTTATACGAGGACGTTTGCGTTTGGCACCATTTATGACCATTTCTTTGGGAATGTTTCACCATGCAAGGGAACGAATAGGCATTCTAAAAATGTGCATGTTATTTCCTAACCTACAGCGCTACCATTGCAGTCTCTTGCTATGACTTCATGTAAAAATTCGGCGCATTTTATGCCAGTTTTTATACGGCGGCCTATATGGGAATCATTACCAAAATGGGGCCGCTCTATAACTTCTCCGTACCTCAAAATGGCCGCCGGAATGTGACGTCGGTGACAAGCACCTATACAGTAGCAATGGTCTCTTTTTGCTTTTTTCTTTTTCTTCTTTTTTGAAGCTGATGACTGATGCTTTTCAAGTTGATATAAAATGCTGGCAGGAATGTCAGCACACCTGGTTGACAAGTGAAGCTTACAAGGAACTAATTTAGTTCCTTTCCCTTTTGTACAAATATAAACACCCAAATTATTTTTATATTTGTGGAGATATTTCAGTAAGGGTCAATTTACATTTTTAAGTTGAATATTTTTGTTTGAATTGTGGCCCTTTAAGGTATAAAACAACCATGATGCAATCGATTTTCGAAGTAAGAAAAAGTACATCGTTTACCATGCAATTGGAACCAAATCGGCAACTTGTAGCTTACCAATCACCAAAGCCTCATATATGGACAAAAATTAAAATGATAATTTCCAAGAGCCACGTAAATGCCGCCTTCCTTGCCCTTTGGGTAGTCAATTATTTTCTTTATTTCTAGAGGTTTGCTGGACGGTGATGTCTGCAGCGTTTACATATTCATTTATTGACCGTTTTCATTTCTAGGAAAAACGCTGGTCATCTTGCTGTAAATCGGCCAAGTGAGTTCCCTTTTTGGTTTTCAAATCACCAAGCATTTTAACGTGCACTTTATTCAAATTCCCATGAAGTTTGATAGGAGCAAAATTCTTGAAAACGACTTGCAACTCATCACTCTAAAATAAATTGTTAATTTTTACAGATTAATACAAGGAAAAAGTCGATTAGCGAGGCGCCAAGATAAATTGACTTAAGAATAAGATTACAAAGTGTGGAAAAGTCATGAAAAAAACCTTTTTATAAAATTAACAAGACTATAACAACGAGGAATTATTACATACATCTTAAAATGTGTAAACACTTTAAAAAAAAATATTAATATTAAAACGGACAGGAAAATCAAACACTGCAGATAGATCTGCGCGTCACATAGTGACATACTTTTGCATACGCGTTTCGGAAAAAGTGGGCCGATTAATTTTATCTAACATGTTTAATACAAACAGGATAATTATTAAAGGTGCTTGTTCCGATTTATGGTATTGTGTTCTCTATTTGAATGAGAGCCTGGCACTTGCACAGACACCCCGTCAAGTACCGTGGGGAAAAAACCTTGCCATTTTGGTGGTAGACGCAATAATGTGTTGCAAGCCCATGAATACTGTGCACATATTGATGGTTAACCCACTAAAACGGTGTTTTTTTGTTTAATCTGGGAATGAAATGGATTTGAGGGCTCAAACCTCAGTACGACAAATGAGAAAAAATACGGCCTTTCATCTGATATAGAAGCTCGATACTACTTCCGTGGGGGAACTCAGGGGATTCAAAGTACGTCGGAACACGCACCTTAAGCTCTATGAAAATCGCCAAATTTAAATTATTACACGACTTCAACTTCCAATTTGTTTAGATATGCGAAAAAATTATGTTAAAATAAAATACGTCACTAGTGAAAAACACAAAATAGCGATTTCATACGTCTCATAAATACGTCGTTATGTGACACGTTTGCACAAAAGGCACTACGTGAAAACGACACAAAATAAAACAACTTACTTGAAAAATAGGTCGCAAAATACGTTCATTTATAAAACGGCGAAATTTAAAATGTAGATCGATTGGTTATGGGCTGCGCAGACTAAATTTCCTATGTGATGCTGAGCAAGTACTTTATTAATAATTATCATTTTAACCCGTATTTTAGGTAGCGTCTTTTATAGAGTTTCAACGCCAACACCAAACGATGATCACTGTACATGATGAATTATTAAAATTTCCAATACAATAGTGACCAAGTGTTGGCGAATAAATGGTCTCGAAGATGGTAGTGTCAAATGTGATAGAAATATAGTAATGGACACTGGGGTTGAATGTGTGTCTGAGTTGGCAGCCCTCATGAAGAAAAAACTGACTGGAAATCCCGGTGCCAAGCTATAATCAAACCAGCCTGTACCTTCCTCTCATGATGATGATGGTCGACTGTGGTCGAAATGATGATGATGATGATGTGATGAGATGATGATGATGATTGATGATGATGATGATGATGAATTGAGATTAAGTATCTTGCCCAGGGACCAACAAACACGTTGACACAGGGGTTCGAATCACGATTTTGTTTAACGGTCCAATGCATCACAAGTCCTGCGCTTTTCCACTGGACTACACGTTGCATGAAAAACCGTATGAAGGGCGAGGAAGAAACTCTTAGGCTTCAACCATATACGGATATACAAATACCATCACCTTGCCAGTGTATGAATATGCATTAAGAACTGTTTAAAATGACAATTCTTTTATTCATATGCATTGGCCATGACTAAGTCATAATACTTAGTCCGATGAAGCACTGTCCAAAGACCTACGTAGGGTGTACACAGATTGAAGTAAAAATGACCCCATGAGTACATTTTTAAATGAGAGTTGTCTCTAGCTTTGACTACCACAATTGTCCAAGATCTTGCCTTGGTGCTAATTGTCATTCTGTTTTACCAATTAACAGGATTTGAACTCGTTTTGAGCAGGTATTCGTTGAAATTGAACCGTACAAAGGAAGGAAAAAAAAGAAGTTCTTTTGTTCCTTTTCTTGTTGTTATTATGCTATTTATTTCCCCAAAACACATTCATTTCCAAACAATACTTTATGTGCAAATCAATAACTGGGTTGTTTACAACACTAGATATAGCTTTACACGTTAAAAAAAGATCAACCATACCGGCTCCAAATGTTTGGACCATTCAAGGGAAACCAACCATTTTCCTTGGCCTTAGGTGAAGTAAATCGCGAGGGAATAAGGGGGAAGGGTCGGGCCGGACAAGTACCCCTCTCTACGACTCGCACCGCCGGCATCGGTGGAACAGCTGGCCCTCGCGAGTGGGACCTCCCATAGGGTGCCTGCACTCGACTCTTACGTTTATGTTGGTTCATTTCTTTTTTTATTTTTTTCATTGAGAACAACACAATCGCCTTGGAATGAATGAAACTTGTACAAAACAGTTAAGCAAGGCAAAATGAGATAATAAAGCGAATGGTGGATTACTTTGCTTACAATTTCACATCTCATTTAATTTTATAAGTCAATTTCACTTGTTTGAACATCGAGATAGCGGATCAATTGGGGATATAACTGGGGGTTACCACATCCGATAGGAAGACGTGTGTTGGAATTTGATGGGGTAAATCCTTGCACATACTCAGTTCAGTTACTAAAGGTTTCTTCACACTAGCGAGGCTGACGTCTGTTGTTAGCACTTACATTAAAGACAGACATTACATTTAGCCAACAACGAAGTTCAGGATGCTGAAGCCCTGGATATGAATTCTTACATAATCAGTCGTTTAGTGGTGACACCAAATTACTTTCGATTATAATACTTCTAACATTTTTCTGAGCAGGGACGTTTTCCTATGGTGAGTTGTTATGGCACAAACAACAAAGAACCTAGTTTTTTTAATAAAAAAGGTTTGTTCTATGTCTGCAATTTTTTTGTGTGGGTTTACTTAGTATTCTTAACATCATTGTGTCATCTGCCAGTCCTAAAGACAGTGTAATCTCCAGTCCTACCATGCATCGCCTTGAAAACGGCTTTCACCAAAATAGTGTGGGTTGGTGTGTATTCCCGTAGGATTTTCAGCTAAAATTGATTTTGTTGCTGGTTATTTCAATAGGACCTAAACTGTCAGAAATGCTGGGGTGCAATTTTTCGACTTGATGTGCCCCCGTCTTCAAGTGGGGAAATGTTTCGGACTGTCTGGTCCCTAGTTGAATGAAAAACAGCAGAAACTCACGTTAGGGAACTGTTTCATTGACATACCAACCCACACAAAATACCGCTCTCGGGCAGTGGTGACACTACATTGGGGTGAACTTGCTACAAAGAAACAATCCACAAAATTCACCGAGATCCATGATTTTTTTTAATTTTTTCAATTTCCGCGTAAAATTCTGGTTAAACTCGTCTAGCAACTTTCTGGCATCGATTGTGAATGGAAGGATCTGTTTTTCACGCAAATATAGGCAAATAGTTTCAACAACCGTCCCCTACATACGAGTTAGAAAACCATCAATTGTGTACCGTCGAAGGTGTACGTCATCTAATTGCGTGCTGCTTCGACTGCGCCAACGAACAAGGGGCAAAGCACAACTACTTTCCAAAGATGAAAATGTGAACTTAACAATGCAACAGCACAGCGGAATTTTTTGTTGATATAAACCCAAGTGATTCTGGCCTTACTATGCCATGAAGGTGAGTTTTATTTCTACATATTCTTATTCTTTCTTACAAGGTTGCGTTCTGAATGGTAATTAAATCAACGTTTACGTTATTGTATTATAACTACCCTTGGCAATACAGGGTTGAGTCAAAAAAAAGTACAAAGGACCAAATTTGAAGCGATTTTTCCTGGAAACCCCTCTGCACTATTCATAGATTTTCTTCTTATAGTACTTTCCAGTTTTGTTAGCTCTCATAATAAAAATTTACGGCATTAAAATTGATTAACACGCGTTTTCAAAAGTTACATGTTGGCGGAAGTGAATGTACCCAATGTGAAAGACCTAACAAGTTACACGCTAGAGTAACCAAAGAGTACGCTTGGTTTGCGTTCAGCTTGGATTTGCAGCATATCCTCCAATAATTACACGCGTTAGAATAAATGTCAGGGAACACAAGTGACGTCGTAACCCGTATGTGGATGAGGGCAATGGGAGGGGGAGGTAAGGGGCGGGCGGGATCTGCACTTAAAATCTTTGCCCCTCTGGTCCCAATAGAGATCAACAAAGTTAATAAAATTGATAGAATTGACAGGTTGCCGTATTCACCTTTGCCAAAAGTGTAGTGATGCCCTAAAAAGTTAAATGGTTCCATCGCCTGATCCCCCATGAAAATGTATGGTTACATCGTTGGAGTAGACTGTAAAATGAATCCAGATTACAAAATCAAAAGAATATTAATTAATAATTTTGGACTTGAAGCAAACAATTTGCAGCATTTATTTTCAACTTACTTGATTTCACGTATAAGTAAAACTATCATAATCGTGGAATCGGGATGGAAACAGATAAAGCCATTAAAATACTATATTCCATTTTAAAAATATCTGTTAATTGAATTTACTTAAGTATTCTAATTATCATTAACCACATGTCCTCCGTCAGCATTGAAGACGGTGCCAAAAAACTCAACCTGTTAATTTAATTTGAAGCCCTCGCGGCGGTAGAGTAATAGTAATGAGTTCAGGTGTACAGTCCGTGTACAATTTGTTCGCGGGCAGAAAAATGGATACCTTTACAAAAAATAACTGTAGCCTTTGATTGGGCTTGATCGATTAAAAAAAAATTTAAAAGTACGTGAAAGCTGATTAACCAGACTATCTAACACAGGGGAATTTAATTTGGTAAAATCTGTTAAGATCTGTTTAATCTGTAGGAGTGTGATTTGAATGTAACGTAATTTGAGTATTTTGACCTTTGACCCCTAAAACCATTGGGTCAAGTGTATGAAGTCATGAATGACTTTTATTGACCGCTCATCATGTCCTATAAGTTTGTCTAAACAATTTTTCTATTTGAGACCTATTTTAATTTTACACCAGTAAATATCTTGACCTCTGTGACCCCAGATGAACTCATATTGACCTCTTGACCCATAACTTTTGTAAAAGGGCTCAAGCTAATCATATGCATGACTCACACATCAAGGTTGTTTAATCTCTAAGAGGAGTAGTGTTGAGTATAACGTACTTTGAAGTATTTTGACCTTTGACCCCTAAAACCCTGGGTCCAGTGATTAATCATGATTAAAGACACTATCAGTGATTTATCCGAATGGGTCAAAATACCCTGGAAATTGGCAGGATAGCTTAAAAGTGAAGGGTAATCTTGTAGGAAATCGTCTTTCCTTCTTTCAACCGAAAATTGAACAGAAGGAAGAAAACGACGTGTTCAAGGATTACGAATCTCCATTAATTACTGTTTTAGTAGTGTCCGAACGGACTCTAATGACTAAAATGTCCGATTTTTTTTTTTTTTTTTTTTTTTTTTTTTTTAACACTTTTGTAGTCACATTTTGGACACCTATACTTGTTTACATACCAGCAAAAATTTGATTTTTGATGATTTTGTCGATTTTCTGATTTACAAATCACTGATAGTGTCTTTAACTTTTTTGTAGTGTTGATCAAGTCCTAAAAGATGACAAGTATTAGTTTTGAGATTTGACGCTAAATCTAGAATTTTTGCATGGTTAACGGTGTTGACCCCTGTGACCCTATTCGTGACCTGTTGACACCATCTGGTCATGTCCAAAGTTTGTGTGTATGTATTGTCCTTGTCCTCTAGTTTTAGGTCAATATGACGGTTGCATGTCGAGATATTAGCATAGTTGCACAGAACAAGAACAAAAGAAAGAAACCGTACTAAGAAAGACACAGTCGAGTTCCTCGACTGTGTAATGAAGCACTTTTTATGAGACTATTCTTTAAATCAAACTTTTCTTGTCATATGTAAATTTTTAATGAATGTTCAATTACCCATTACTTTCTACGTTTTCAGAGAAAAAGAGAAGAAGATTGAGGATGAATGAGTAGAAAAGAAAAAAATAAAATAGGAACGAGATTTAGTTGGAAAAGAAGTTGAAAGATTAAGAGAGGGTTACAATCGTAATTGAGAAAATATATCATTGAAATTGTAAATAACTTTTTAAATCAGGAAAATTCATGAAGAAACTATCACTTTGGGGACTTTCTCATAAAAATCAATATTTTTTTTTAAATTTCTATTTTCTTACAGACTTTGGGACCCAATTACCGATGAGGATTCAGTGTCTACAATGGTCTATATGCGGAATAGTACTTTTTAGTTTTTACAAACCTTGTTACATATGTGCTCGCTTCCACGGGCATTAGTGTCTCATATACTTTGTTTCCACTTAACTTAAAATCCCCGATATTTTCCAAACCAAAATTAATTTCCTTCCATTACAGTAATTTTATTTGAAGTCACACCTTGCAAAAAAGGAAATGGGTTGTAAGCTTCTTCTTAAAATTGCAAAGGATTCACATGTAATCTTATAAAACAAGGAAAGTCCTTCAGCCGCGAGGGTGGAAATTGCCATTTTAGGGAAGGAAATACAAAAAAATCGATGATAAGTTACGCAACGCAGGATGCAGGCGTGTAAAGTACATTTTATATATAACATAGTCCTCAAAATGGGTGTTAAACTTATTCCAGAGCTGGAAAAGGTATGAATATTGAAATTGTCTCAAATATTTAGAAGGTTTAAAACCCGTAATATTAGCTTATCGTCACTGGTTGAAAAAAACCTCCGTGACCTTGAAAACCAAACCTCCCTACTGCAGCACCAATCTGAATCGGATTTATTAAACTAAGGCAATCACTTTTTAGAATAGCATTCTGCTATATCCACAAAAATATTTCACATGTTTACTCTGCATTATGATGTTTTGTTGGGACCGTTCTAAGGAGAAATGCAATTAGAACACAGAGGTGTGAAAATGGGCCCATTTTCAAATAAAAGTTTTGTATTTCATAAGGGAAATGTATATAGAAGTGTTTCCGCCCAGAGACGTTTTTACAGATAGAGTGCCACAAGATAGACCAACCCATAATTTTTTTGCCCTTGTAGAATTATGTAGGCAAAATACATTTACTTTGTCCGAGAAACGAAATTCAAATATTCCTCAGTGGTGAGCTTTATCATTTCATCCGAATTTCTTGCCCCTAGTTCCCACACATGCATATCCTCACTTGCGACATTGGAATTTAGATTTGACAGATGTACCATGGTGCATTTGCGGGTTCCCTGAGAATTAGGACGCGGACAAAGTACCCTGCAGGCCACAACGAAAAGCATCATTATAACATGCCTCTACGGGAGTTTCCGTAACCTGACCGATCGGAAATACATTATGAATTTGGAACACCTTAACAGAAATAACCTGGCTTTATTCCGTGAAGGGTTCCGAATTCAGAAGTGTGTCAGAAAAAGTGCGTCAGATGGGTTAGGTTACGGAACTCCCATCCTATACCGCATAAATCTAAAATTGTAACTATCTCCTTCTCACTTCTTTGGATCTTCCTCACTCTTAGTATCTCTCTCACCTTCGGGCTGTTATGATCCTCATAGTCCGGACCTTCTATTTATGTTCCTGTCTGTCTTCTTGTATAACCTTAGCTTATACACTATTGTGCCTTGTGCATCTAAAAAAAACAACTGTGTACATCCTCATAGTAAACAGACTTGACGAATGCTACTATTTTCAAGTAGAGAGTGTGACTCCAACGCACAATGCGTGAACACCATTGGATCATACCATTGTGTCTGTAATGATGGTTACAATGGCACGGGCTTGATTTGTACAGGTTAGCTAAAAAACTTTTGTATTTTTTATGTTATCATCAAGTAGATTTAGGACAAGAAAGGGTGTTTTTTTGACCTAAACAAAATTGCAACAGGAACAATTTGGTGTTATCATACTTCTAAATTGGTAGAAAATAATGGGTCAAAAGTCTAAAAAATCAACAATGGGGAACATGTAAAAAATAGGGGGTTTGTAATTGGTACAGGTGTCAAAGGTAAAAAAAACAAGTGCTTATTGTGTTGAAACTTACACCAACTTACTCATCTGAGTCATGAGGAGAAAAAAGGTAGTATAGGTTGCCATATCTACGGTCATTAGTTTCAGGATTAAGGCTCGTACGGTTTAAGTTCATCCTGGGGTAATTCATTCAGAGTGCTCCGATTTGACGAAAACTAGTCTCAATTATTTGTCTGGTCATATGCTAATACAGAAATGCATATTTGCCCTGGGCATTGACATTTTTATGTAAAATAGATGGTAAGCATCAATGACCCATATGATATGTAGACATTGTTTACGTTTGACTCTAATTACATGAACCATAATGGTGACGTAAGTGCAAGTATATATTCCCTGGTCCTTTGGGACTATATGAAGAATTGGGACCCATTTTGAAAGAATCCGAGCATCTGAAAATTTACCCCAGGGGTACCTTGATACTTTTATTGCCCTCTAATCATACCTTTTTTAATCCTTAGGACATGCCCAAAATGTTGGTTATAGATTCAGTACAATATACCTACTTTATAATTTTTCCTCTGTACAAACCTGCCCCCTGCCCCCAAATTATTAGTTCCCCGTATTTTAGACTTTGATATGTATTCTCTAATCATTTATAAGTATAACAACACAATAATTGTTTCCGTTGCTATTATTTGAGGTCAAGCCATTATTTTAATTAAAGTTCTGCACTGTTGCATAAAAAGCACAAGAACGGATTATTAACGTGGCTTACATTGTCAAATCGACGACCCCTTGTCCCTTTAAACTGTTTCGATTTGGTATAATGTTACTTTATTCTGATGCTTGTCATGACAACGCGACATGCCACAATACCATGGGATCATACCGTTGCAATGTAAATGCACAGGTACAATGGCCACTGGATGGAACTGCACAGGTTTGTGACACTAATGTTCTAAATGCACTCTCTTTGCCAAAGAAAGAAGAACAGGAAAAAAATGAAAATTGGGTTTGTACCGATTCAAAATGCGGTCCAAAACCGATTTTACAAAGGCACCCAATTCCTCCGCCAAAATATCAAAACCAAATTCCACGTATGATAGATACGTATCATAATAGGAGACACCTAAATAAATTTACACTGCTGGAAATAAAATGAAAAGCTGTTAAGGGCAAAAGAAATTCGAAAGTAGCACCACCAAAATGCCTTAATTATGCTAATTAGCCATAATAACGCCTGGCGATTTGAATTTTTTCCAACCAAAATATGCGCAAACTGATATTTAGGCAATTACATTAAATTTTGAGCAAAAGTAATTTACCGTAAATATAGCCCACGAAAAAATGTTGGGTCCATATGGACCCCCCCCCCTTATACACTTGAGGTTTTAAGCATCGTTATTAACAAAAAAAATCTAAAATGAAATACCTTAAAAATTAAGTAAACTTAAATTCGTGCGTTCAAAACCTTATTTAGGCCGGACATTATCTTCTTCCCTATTGCCAAAAGCCATGTGGACTCGCTGGATAAAATGCACAAATGGTGACGAAGGTGTGCCAAAAACATTACAAAGTTAACTTATTTCAAATAATTGAGGGTATGATTTGCGTTTTATGGGTAGAAATGAAGTAACTGCCTGTGATATTAGTCTCGGTTCCAGAGACATGGCTTTAATCCTGTGCCTCATACGCCAGATTTCAAGATTCAAGATTGAAGATTCAATTATCAGCATAACATATCGTATTTGACAGAAATGAATAATACAGTATATTAATAAGAATAGTATCAATTGAAACTGTGCTAAAAATGAACAGGTGAGGATATGAGAGGCTAGGACCAGTAATGGACAACCCTATAGGGCTTATAGTATGCTGGCCCTGTAAACCAGACAAGTAAAATATACTCAATATTACAATAATGACACAAGGTAGGGGATGATATAAAATATTACATAGGTAAATTATACATACAAAGAAACAAACGAAACAAAAACAATATATCTAATGCTAAAACAAACACTTAACGGGGAATACAGGATACGGGGTTGGACAAGGACAGACTTTTCAACATGTCTTGTGAGGTATGTAATGCTATCGATAATGAGGAAGCACGAGGTAGAAGAGTGAGTGAAGAAAAAAGTAAGGAGTAGAGAGAGAAAATGAAATTGACGATTAAAGTGAGGAGAGAAAAAGGGACTTGGGGAGTAATTATTAAGGAATTGTACTGGTTGAGAAATGTGTTTTCAGTTGAGCTTTAAAAGTATTTAAATTCAGCTGTCAGTGCATTGATACAAACGCATTAGCATCAACGTGTGTCTATATGTGTCAAATTATGGAGTTTCCGTAACCCTGACCCATCTGACACACTTTATTTCTGACAACTTTATTTCTGACACACTATGAATTCGGAACGGTATAAACCGGGCTTTATTCCGTGAAGGGTTTCCGAATTCATAAGTATGTCAGAAAAAAGTCAGATGGGTCAAGTACGGAAACTCCCGTGAAAGATGCCAGTAACTTTCTGAACAGGACATTTCAGATTCAGATGAATGTCATCTTGGAAACTCACCAATGTAATTCCAAAGCATTGCGACAACATCCATGGATCATATCAGTGTGTTTGTGTTGACGGGGATACATTGGTAATGGTTGGAAACTGCCTCAGGGACACACAATTGCAAAAGATTTGAAAAAGCAATGTTAAAATAAAATCTTGTCCAGACCAAAAAAAATACGGTAGACGTCAGACAAGGTGACAAATTGTGATACCCTAAGGTAATTGTCTGGACCAAATTCAATTTTATTATTTATTTTAAAAAAGGAAAATTTTACGATTGGTAAAAAAACATGTTTGAATTTCCAAAAAGCGGAATTTCTCCGAACGCATTTCACTCGACAATGCGTTTGTGCGAATTGTCGCAAATTTCGGAAAAAAAACTGACTTCTTTGTAAAAAATGTTTTAAATGCTGGAGAGGTCGCCAAAAGCATCCCATAAATTATAATAATAATAATAACATTTTATATAGCGCTTAATCCCCTCAAATAGGCTCAAAGCTAACTCGCACGGTTATAGAACTATGGTATTTAGTGGTTTACTATGAGCAATGATGCAAAAACTGAGAATTTTGGCGAACTCTAACTATTAGATTCTCATGTGTTAAATGTTTACGTCGTTCATATCGTACGATTCGCATGGTCTTTCTAAGATTTTGAGAAGCATTCGAACTTTGGCAGACATTTTTTATAATAGCAGGCATTATGTGAATGTACATACATGGTGAATTAAACCAATGGGGTAAAATCAATCTCTCAAATTCATGATCTTTCCATTGATACTGGACATATGAAAGACAAATGTACATGTATCGACCTCAATTACGGTGCTGGACCCTGTTTCTTGCACATAGATCATGCAGAAGAAATGAAAGATCATTTACTTTGGGGAAATGCTACAGGTAGCAACGGCCACAAGCGATTTCAACATCTTTATATAGAAAGGTTGTATTTTCGTGAAGCATAACCCCGCAGCGCGCCGACAAGTGGACTGTAAGCCTGTAAAACTACAAAAGGGATCCTTTTCTGCCTCATACAGGCCACGGTCAGGGTATTTGCCGGCTCCTGACTATGTTTTAAGTTGTTAGACTTATGGACCCATCTTTTCAACATTCATGCGGGGACAATTGAATATTAATATGGGAATAACAGCCAATTTTTGGAAAAAATAAAAGATTTGATGGGACCTCCGGCATTGATTGGTTTATTAATATTTTGCTTCGGGGGACCCATTCAGGTTAAAAATGACGCGTCGATCCTACATTGGAAAAAAGCAACCGATTATCGTCATCGTACGTTCGGTTTTTGAATCAGATAGGAAAAGAGTAAATTTTGTGTACGTGTTTAGACATAATATATGTCTTTTGGAAAAAAAAAATAAAAAAATAATAGCACTTTGGGCCCAGGAGGGTCATGTACAACCTTGATTAACATAGTCGGATGTATATATATCGGTCTGCCCCCGAAGAGCAACTGATACCTGATTACCTGACACGTGACCGGTACCTGACACGTGACACCCAAATATCACTCGTTACCGTGATAACTCAAATACGGCAAAGCACAAGCATTCTGTATCTCTTGTCACAGCGTAATCGATTAAGATGTGAGACTATACAGTGGGTCGTAGTAAAGGACTAGTTTCAAGTGCATTTGCCGGCGTAGCAGTAAAGACTATTTCAATGCAGTTCAAGTCCATAGTGTGGTACTTTTCAAATGACGTACTTACCAGCAACGGGGTAAGCTAATCTTAAATTGTTTTTCAACATGTTCAAAATTCCAAATCAATGAAAAATAGTGCTCATAGTGATAGCCATGAAACAGTAATAGTGCAGTGTTATGTCACGCATGAATTTGAACATTTAACATCAATGATGATAAAGCTTATACGCCTCGGTGACACCATCATCATGTGACTGGTCATCTCAACGCAAAGACTGGCATGGGACCGCCTGCTTCTAACTCGATCCATTTCCTGAACCAATATCTCAAACTGTTAACTGTTTTGTAATCGGGGGTTCTTCCTAAGAGATCATGGGTTATCTCAGGCATGGTAGGTGATTTGTTACCATTTGGAATCAAAAAGTGTGATTTGGAGGCAAAAACTTACCTTGCATGCATAACATTGGGTTCCGAATTTGACACCTCACCTCAATTTGTTTACATCCAGATTTCAGGTGATGAATTTCAGCGGTGCTTTTAATTTGGTTTTGCTATTGAATGTACACTGTTTAAAGATGATATATTATGTTGAGGGAATTTTTTAGACTTCTTTATTTTTCAAATATGTCATGTCAAAACTCAGAAATCTTAGGGGGCCTATATGCAAAGGTAGACGAGTTCCAACCCAAACCTAAAAAAAATCAGTAAGGTTCTTGGTTGATGTGGATTAGGTAGTATTAAAATTACCTCTTTTCTGTTCAAAGTAGTAGTTCCGCCATTTACGATCTTGAAGATCAATGATTTTTTGAGCGAGTGCCAAAATTTTGCACCATGTGGAGTCCCTTCATACTGATACTTGATGGGGTACTCTCCAACGCCCCTGGTGGAGCCAACCGGCGAGGATACGGTCTGGCCGCATGTGTGCTTGCTTAGTCTTGCTGTTATTGTTTTCCTTTAGATGGATGGTGATGGTGTTTTTGAATAATTCTGGATCTGTTATATTTGTGAGGTGCTCTGGTAGATTGTTCCAATTCCTATTGTTTGGGGAACAAAGGAATATTTATAACAGTCTTTTTGAGTTCTGATGATTGAATAGGAGTTAAGATGCGAATGCCGTGATTGTCGCAGAGCTGGCTGCAGAAGGTTTCCTATGGGCAGTGATAGGTGACCGAGTCGCTGTGAAACGCAAAGTCGACGTATAGCCTTCTGATTGCAATGATTCCAGTTGAGTTCAGTGAGAATGTTAGTGCACGCCTGGGTGTTTTTGTGGTATAATCATTAATAATACAGCGTGCAGGCCCTGTCTTGGGTTACTGCTTCCATTTTGTTTTATGTTCTTAATAGTACAGGGTGAGTCAAAAGATTTACATAACACTCGATTTCAGAAAAATATTAAAAATATTTTAACACGTTTAGAAATTGTTTTTTTATTAAAAAGAACTAGCTCCATTATACTTCTATTTCATTGGTAAAGAATCTAAAGTTTACCTTTTCGCATCTTGGAGATATGGTTAATGACGGAAAGCCGCCAAAAACCATATTGACCACGGTGTCCAATTCTTCACGTCCACAGTAACAAAGCCATTCAGTTCCTGTCATCTGAATGCTTAATAACTTAGGTATTTTGTCTAAATTAACTATTTCATAATCCGTATTCAGCTGTTATTATAATATTTCTTAACAATCTATGACAGTAGCGTAACGGGGGTATAGTGGGAAGGGAAGGCACTGTCCCCTCCCATTTGGGCCTTACCAGAAAAAAAGCTTAACCTAGCGGTAGAAACGACAGTGGGAAAAGACAACAAAAGGATAAGAGAAAAGATGTGGAAATAGAGGAAAAGATTGAGATGCAAAGGGAAAGGCAGATGGATGTTCAATGTCTGTAATGTCCAAATATTGATCCCCAAAGTAACCCCCTCCCCCTCGGTTTATGAGGAGTCGGAGTCGGTGGAAAAAGTGGGTCAACCCGCTGTATTGCACAGGATTGCCCAAAATATTGAATTCATTCAGTTTCCATGAAAAGTATGTGAACAATTTTCGACATTTACTGAAGTAATGCTTCAAAATTTGGGTTAAGATGCATGATTAGTTAGTGATTGCAGAAAGTTTGCACATTTTTCTTGATGAATGTTTACTCAAAGGTTATAAAAGCAAGCAAACGAATGTCATGATGTACATTTTGTAGACTCATCAAAGTCCCTTTGGCCAATTCCCACAACAGAATTACGTGGCCAGAGTGAAAAATGGGTACCTATCTTTAAGTGAGCATAACTTCGACAATGCAAGTTCAAACATCAACATTCAAAATTTCTCTAGTAGGGTGAAATAATCTATGTTTTATATGGGATAGTCGGTATCTTTGCCGTACAATTTTTCACTGCTGCTGTAGAAAAATTCGAACAAACGAGTGTAAATCTTTTTGACTCACCCTGTTATAAGATCCCAGACTGCCGAGGCGTTTCAGTAATGGTCTAACGAGTGATTTGTAAGCTATGCCTTCTTTGTCTTGGTTACATGAATATAGGTTACGCTTTATGAAGCCTAATGAACGGTTGGCTTTTGCACTTATCTCCTTATGTGTTGGTTCCAGTTTAATTTATTGATATAGGTTAACCCCCAAGTATGCATGGCTACGGTACTGCCCAACACTTCTCCACCCAGTTTGTAATCAAATTTCTTTGGAGATCTGCATGAGGTTAATTACGGTGTCCCAAACACGGACGCCAATTTTGCTATGAAAAAATTTAATTTTGCATATGTATTTATACTGTTTGCAAAAAAAATTGTAGTTTTGGAAAAATATTTGCAACAAAATTGTATAGTTTTGAAAAAAAAAATATTTATGAGTTTTGACAAAAATATTGCAGAGTTTTGCAAAATTATTTTCAGTTTTTGCCAAAAAATCAGAGTTTTGCAAAAATATTTCAGAGGTTGCAAAAATAGTTCAGAGTTTGCAAACATATTTCAGAGTTTTGCAAAAACTTGCAGAGTTTTGCAAAACAATAACTTTTGCTTTTTCCAAAAAAAATATTGCAATAGTTTTGCAAGAACATTTGACAGTTGCCAACATTTATTTTATAGTTTTGCAAGACTATTTTATAGTTTTGCCAAAGGTATGTATAGTGTTGCAATAATTATTTACTACTTTTGCGCAAATATTATTACAGTTTGCAAGAAAGATATTTATAGTTTGCGCAATATAAAGCAGAGTTTTGCAAAAAATTTCATGATTTTTGCCCAAAAAACTTTATAATTTTGCGGAGAGAAAATTTTCCGATTCGTATCGGAGACAGTCGCAGCAATTTTCGGGCACTTCCGGATCACGGAAAGAACCGAAATTGAAACCGGAGGCGAACTACGGAGCTATGTTTAACCACCAGGTCAACTCCCCAATCTTGTGGCGCCCAAACCACGGAAATCAGTGTAAATTGGCAGGTTCATAACTGTTTGGAAACAGGCCAATTACTGATTTCAGTGAGGCTAATTATGTATCATGCAGACATATCTCGGGCCCCCCCGTGAACGATTCCTAACCAAATTTGGCCGCTGTTGATGTGTTTCATCATGCTCCACCAATAGATGATATCCAAAACGCTGTAATGCAAAAAAGTTTTTTGTGACGTCAATGCTTCTGTAAATCTAGTTATAAGGGCCATGGCCCGGTCGCTGATGCATCGTCCCCAGAAACCCACGGATTTTACGGCATGGCAAAATTTTAGTATCAGAAGAAGCTACTATTTTTCTCATTTACCCGTGAAATTAGGGCTAAAGGATGTTTGGTGTGGTGAGTTATGCGCGAAAAGTTGCCCCTTAGTACTCTATGGGGATTACCAAATCACGTTTTAGCTCTCACACCAAACGGATTGAAATATCGGGCGAAACTTTACAGATGGGTATTTGGGGTGAAGGCACTTCAATCAGATGAAAACTTCATAACTTAAATTCGGGCATCCCCCTTAAAATTATTATTATTACGTAAAGGACTATGTTATGAAGTCTGTTATAATAGTGAATTTTGTTTCTTGTCTTTTTTGGTGACTGAATTGTTCATACCTTACTTTCACTCCATATTCATTATAAGTACCGCTTTCTATTGGCTTCAGGTGATGCACTTTTTCAGCGGGTGAAAATGCTTCCATTCGGTTTAATTCTGCTAAAGGTTATGTGAGGCCATGCCACATTCATTTCATTTGCCAGTATAAAAAAAACATACAAAGCATACACATAAAACATTAAATTGCACTATAGTAATTTAGAAAACCACCCAGAAAACAGAAGCATCATAGAGCAAAGGAGCGTCCGCAGCATTTCCATTATAGGTACAAAACAAAGGGACAGCACCACCCAAAAGTAGCATGGCGGGGATAGACCAAACATGTGGCATTTGACACTTCTCAAAGTGGCGTAACCAAAATACTCAAAAACACAGAAGAGGAGAAACAGAAAGCAGTGTGGAAAACTACGAACAATCCAACAACAAACCATGAGCTTGATTGATAAATTTAAAAAATATATATTGCACATGAAAAACTAAAAAATCCTGGAAATTACCAACTGTTTTCTCTTAAATGAAACTTGAGGCTGGAAAGGAAGCCATTAGGTAATGAAAGCTTGTCTTTTTTTTTGGGGATATTTTCAAAATGAACTGGAAACCTATAAAAAACAGTAATTAAAACAATCGTACGAGCAAAAAGGGTGACGAAATTTGAGAGTGTCTGCATGACGTGTATTCACCGACATAATCAAAAAGGGTAATGTCATAATCGCCATATAGACACTTACTAACCAATGCAATTGAGATGTTACAGAAAGCGGTTGGATAATGAACTAAGGACTAAAGTTTGAAGGCGGGATTCATAGGTAAGCTCCCCTCTGGGAGCGGGAATACAAACAAGAGCAAGCCTATGTATTGTACATTTTTCAATTTTCTTAATATGACCGTCTGGTATGGCATCAGGCTGGGATACCATACTAGAGAATAGGACGGCCAAGGGTAGAGTAGAGTGAAATAACAATCTTTGCATCATTGCAGAGAATCAGCCGCCTAATAAAACCAAGAAGTCGGGATGCTTTAGCAGTAACATAGAAACTTGATCCCCCCATTTCAAAATGTGATAAATAAACTGACCCAGTATTTATGACCAGCACAACACCCACATTGGACTGGAGATTTTGTAGCAGGGACTGAGAAAGATAGCCCTTTCCGCTCAGACCATAACCTTGGCATTTATCAGGTTTAGAGACACGGATAGGCCTATATGAACAAAGTATATCTGCATATTGAGGAAGAAATGAATAGACATGGTCTGGTAAATCTAGAACGAACAAATTAAAGAGAATAGGACCTAAAAGGAGCCCCGGTGGAACACCCGACGGACATGAATCCCACTGAGGAAACGGCCCCTGAACTGAACACGTTGGAAACGATTTGTGAGAAATGAAGACATACCAATGCCAAAGGGGACCCACAAATACCGTAACTATGTATTGTAGGAGGAGTGAAATGACTAACTTTGTCCAAAGCGTTTCCTCCTAATCGAAACGGAAGCTGACATCAATATCAGGAGGTGATCTTTCATCAAGAATTTGAGCCCAGGGGTGACAGAAATGAAAACCCTTAGAGAGTGGGACATGACCTGCCAGAAACAAAAGCCGTGTTGATGATCTGATATCAGGCCAATATCGTGGAGACCTTACCAATTTATTTGTAACCACCCTCTCTAACAGCTTTCCCACCACTGATGAGCAAGGAAATGGGAAGTAGTAGTGGACATTTGAAATGTTACCAGATTTGTGAATGGGAACCACAGATTGGCCTCTTCCAGTCATCAGGTATTTGCCCAGCACTAAGCGATAAATTAAAAAGAACATGGCAAGGAGGTGTCGCAATCTCGCCAGTCTGTGAGCTTCAACATGGTCGATGTAATACCATCTGGGCCCGGCGCTTACTGACTTAGACGGTTAATGAGCTCATAGATCTGATTAGCACTGGTACTAACAGAGGCTAGTTTGAGGACCAATGTGGCCACTACAAATAACATGACTGTTATGATCTGAATATATTTCACTAAAATTTGAAGCAAAAAGGTGTAAAAAATACTGCATTACCAACGTTTTTCTCTTAATGAAACTTGAGCTTGGAAAGGAGCCATTTAGGTTTATGACAAGCTTGTCTCTTATATTTTGGAGAGATTTTCAAATTAACTGGCACCTCTTAAAAACATATATTTAACACCTCCTCTGTACACAAAGGCAGCATTTTTATAATACCTGCCACATTTTTTGATCGAGATCTCGATCACTTGAGCACTGTAATGTTAAAACATCAGTCCGGCAAAAGTGTGACGAAATTGAGAGTGTCCTGCATGACGTGTATTCCACCGATATATAATCAAAAGGGTGAATGTCAATAACCCATAATAGACCTTACTCACAAATGCAATTGAGATGTACCGAAAGCGGTTGGTCATTAAAACTAAGACCTAAAGTTAAGGCGGGATTTCATATGTAAGCTCTCCCCCTGGGAGCGGGATACAACCACAGCAAGCGCTTGTTGTATCATTTCATTTTCCGAATTTTCTTAGTATGACCGGTCTGGTATGGCATCCAGGCTGGGATACCATACTCGATAATAGGACGGCAAAGGGTAGAGTATCGTGTTTAAACTAAAATATTTGCAGCATTGGCAGCGAAATCAGCCCCTTATAAAACCAAGAAGCCTGGATGCTTTATCAGTAACATCAGTCAACTTGATCCCCCAATTTCAAATTTGAGAGATAAAATGCCCAGGTATTTCGACAATGCACAGCACCCACATTGGACTGGAGGATTTTGTAGCAGGGCTGAGAAAAGATAGCCTTTTCCTGCTCAGTTACGCATAACTTACATGTATCAGGGTTTAGAGACATTTTTATTAATGTCCACACAAGACTACCCATAACAATGCTATTTAGATCTGTCTGCATTATTTTGATGTCATCTTCTGAAAGATAGGCCCTATATAACAAGTATCCTCTGCATATTGAGGACTAAATAATAGACATGGTCTGTAAATCTAGAACAAAAACAAATTAAAGAGAATAGGCCCTAAACTGAGCCCTGTGGAACACCCGAAAGGACATGAAGCAACTTGATGAAAGCCCCTGAACTGAACACGTGGAAAACGATTTGTTAGAATAAGACATCTCAATGCCCCCCCCCCCAAGTGCCCACATATACCGGGGAACTATGTAATTTGTTAAGAGGATTGAATGACTAACTTTGTCCAAAGCTTTACTCCAATCTAAAAGATACATCAAATATCAGGATGTTATCTTGCATCACGAATTTGAGCCTTCAGTGGTGACAGACTGAACTTAGGAGAGTGGTACGACCTGCCAGAAACAAAGCCTATTGATGATCTGATATCAGGCCAACATCGTGAAGATAACTTACCAATTTATTTGTAACCAACCCTCTCTAACAGCTTCCACCCTGAGCACATGAAATGGGTCGGTAGTCGTGAACATTTGAAATGTTACCAGATTGGTGAATGGAACGCAATTGGCCCTCTTCCAGTCATCAGGTATTTGCCCAGCACTAACGGCGATACCATTAAAAAGAATGGTAAGAGGTGTAGCAATCTCGCCAGCTGGTGAGCTTCAACATGGTCGATGTCTACCATCTGGGCCCGGCGCTTTACCTGACTTTTAGAAGACGGTTAATGAGCTCATAAATCTGATTAGCACTGGTACTAACAGATGCTAGTTGAGGACCAATGTGGCCACTACAAATGACATGACTGTTTGATCTAAATTATATTTCCCTAAAATTTGAAGCAAAAAGGTGTTAAAAATACTTGATATTTTTAAGGGATCAGTAGTAAACTATCACCATCATGAAAAGTTGTGGCTGTTTGTTTTGCCTTAGAGGCACGACCAAGGACACAAAACTTATACCTGTTGTTGTCATTATCAGCCACAATATCCTTCAGATATTTGTGATAATCCCTTCTGAGCTGAACTTTAATTTGGTTTTCTACAATGTTTGTATTTCTCCCATTTAGGCTACATTATTAGGAGATTTACTACATGCTTTAACCAGCAACGCTTCCTCCGCTCCATAATTGATATGTCCAATGGTCATCCAGGCTTTTTAGGTTTCCTTTGGCTCTTTCTATTTGGCGGGATATGTTATATACTGCAGGCAAGGACTTTATCTCGAAAAATACACCAAGCAGCATCAACAGATTTATCTGAGAGGATCTTCTTCCAAACAATGGAGTTTAGATCCTGCCTGAGACCATCAAGATAGCGCTCGGTAATGAAAAGGCTCCCCGGGGGAAGAGTCGCTGTGGGAGGAAGAAAGCCTATAGCAAAATGAATACCCTCATGATCGCTACCTGCTACACCCAAACACTACACCCAGAATGAGTTGAAAATTACATAAAATGATTTAACATTATTTGTATACAGATGTCAATGGTAGTCATCTAAGTTTATCATCAAATATTTCCAGTGACAAATCAACAAGCTGATTCATATTCAGAGGATCAAATGTTCAAGATTAGTTTAAAAATCTGGTATCACCTTCCCTGAATAGTTGAGAAGGTTGAACCTGGTGTTGCAATCTCTTAAAGATATTTTTCGAAAACTTGTACTTATATTCTTAGTATCATAACTACATTAATACACTTACTAATTCATCATCCTAAGTGACTTGATTCGCACTAAAATTAAGGCCGAATGACCGCGGTTGTCCGGTTTGGCTGTGATTTTGTACAAGTCTATTAAATCATAAGATGCAACATTAGAACATGCTCTGATCAAACTGACGATTATAGCATTTACTGACACGATGCTCGAAATGTCTGACGTTAATTGTGCATTGCAGAACAAATGTTTTTATTTGGAGGGAAAAAAATAAAAACCAGTGATTCAATCAAAGTCCAGAACATCAACGTAACCCAACAAAGCTGCACAAAACGTCCGCACATTAACATTTGGACTGAGTGAAGGCACAATACAGTCTCTCTTCAGATTGAACTTCACATAGTAAAAGCTTGACAACTCACTTGATCAGCGGCAATAAAATCCACATCCTTCCTGCTTGATTATTTTTAGATTTTATCGGTCAACCAATAGTATATGCATTAAATAAATCTTGGCAGAAGGACTTTCGAATTCTTAACACTTTGTTTTTACTATTAGCACCAAATGATAAACATGACAATAGACAATTTCGATCTCCCTATCCAATAACGTGAACCAATTGCAATTAGACTAGCGTAAGCTGACGCTGCAAGCTGCAGCTGTAACATGTAGGCTTTGAGTAGACCTTCACACGTCCGCTAACGAAAAAAACGTTTTTTCGTGTTGAAAAATTATCTGAATCATCTACTGATAAACAGGAAAACCCATGCGGCTAAACTAAAATCTAACGAGTTATGCATTTTAAAAGTGACAGAGACAAATTATTAGGGGATTTTTACGTAAAATCACCACAAAACCACAGAGCGCCATTTCAGTTTATTAGAAATTTTTCCATATGGTTTGTACAGATGCGCAGGCAGAAGACGAGTTCTCGGTTTACTACGGCATTTTCTGTTCATTCTGCGCCCGTAAATGTGTTCAGACTTAGGGGTCATTACATTGTGGCCGATTGGTTAAACTGAACTGTATATTTATGTAGCGATGATTTTTTTGATTGGCTCACGTGTAGGCGGCAGTTTAATGAATGGAGAATTTAAGATAATTTCAAATATTACCAATACTAATTAATTAATTGAATTAAAAAAAAAAAAAAATTTGAAACAGAACTGCGAATTTCAGGATTTTAATGCCTGGCGAACATGACAAATTCATCATGGAATTTTTATAATTTGCTTGATGTACTTGGAAAATGTCAATACTTGATAAAGTCAGGAGTAATTTTTTTCGGGGATTTTTGCGCGTCCAGCTGGACGCGTTAGCTCAATCAAAATGTAATTTACGCGTCGCACAATGGCAAAAAGAGCGTCCCGGGACGCCAAAACGCAACTTATTGCGACCCCTGCTTCACCCCTACACCCATCTGTAGGAGTTTTGCGCTGATATTTCAACCCGTTTTCACGTGAGAGCTAAAAACATGATTTTCTTAGCCCTATATGTGCAAATTGATATCGGTCGACCAAAATGGGGTACATTTTCGCTCATAACTTCCACGCCAAATATCCTTTAGCCCTAAGATTACACAGGGTAAATGAGAAAAATAGTAGCTTTCTTCAAATGCCAAATGTTGACCACTTCCGGTAAAATCTCGGAGTATGGGGACGACGCTAATAGCGATCAGGCCACGGCCCTTTAACTCTTTTAGTCTTTCTTGCTGTCCAACATAGGACCGAGGTAGGTGGCCTACTTGAGGTCTAATCTTTTTGAGTTGGGTACCGTGTGAAGAGCAGATAGGTTGATGATGCTCTTCCTTAAACATTGAGGTCATTTATTCCGGCTTCGATTACCAGGGGCAACACGCACATGTGCATGTAACTTTCTAGCTGTGCATGTAACTTTTGTATCCTGCATGCACATGTGCAGTAAATTTAAATTTTATAAATAAATATGCAATTTTAGGATATTTAACAGAAAGTCATTGAATACATAAATGATAAAATTTTAGCCGACTGTCAATAGTGTAAATATACCAAAGACTGATATGAACTTAGTAATACCATGTTTACATTAGCCTGTGCATGTAACTTTCACATTGTGCATGTAAATTTTTGAAATTACATGCACTGGTGCATGTAATTCTAAAATCGTAATTCGAAGCATGCATTTATTCCATTCAGTCTCTTTGGCATTTAGGTGCAGGCTGACTTTATCTGCAGCATTCTCAAATGATGCTTTGTAGTAGATCTTGCGCAGCATATCACATCTCCTGTTAGAGCTGCGTAGTCAAGGTCTGTGATATGATGCTGACTTTGGTGATGTCTAGAATGCTTGACGACCTTTTTATGCTGCTCTCCTACCTATTACCCAGGCTAATGACCCCCTTTTTAAAACGTTCACACACTCAATGACCCCCATTTCCTTCTTTTCTGCTATCCACTTTTATCACAAGTTTGCATAAAATTATCCACTTTTTTTTTTTGAAAATCCAAATTCAAAATTTTCGCAGCCTACGTGCACATTTTTAACAATTTATAATTTCATGGCAGCAATTTTATAATTTCATGGCAGCAATTTTATAATTTCATGGCAATTTGGCTATTTTAACTTAAGGTTTTAACATCATTGGCCCTTACGTTTCATACTTGATGACCCCGTTTTTATTCAGCTTGTGTACCGAATGACCCCGTATTCTTGGGTACATTTTATCTGAAAGGACCGGGAAAGGACCCTATTTTTCACCTGTCCGAGGCACATATACCCATCACTTCACATAGGGAGTTCCCCCGGCACTAGTTGACCCAATGTGTTTGAATAACTACTCTTTGACGTTAATTTGCTAAATATCCCGTCCGTTAATTTGCTAAATATCCCGTCCGTTAATTTGCTAAATATCCCGTCTGACAAATCATCTAGAATGCAAAATTAATTTTGGCGGGAACATTGCGGCCATCTTGAATAATGACCATCATATATCAATTGCAAGTGCTGCACACCTTGCAGGCATAGCCATCCAAAATATGTTCAAATACTAACAGAAAAATAGAAAATCACCCTTAACATGCATTTATGAGCTACATACCTTTGTCGAAATATGGGCGTATACGTCCACGTAAGATAAATGCAAATTAGCATGTCTTGCCAGGTTTCCTTTTTTCTACCTTTTTGATATGTTGTTTGGGAGATCTTTTACTGCTAGTTACAGCAAGAAAACCTTCTGTAGCAATTTTGTCCAGGTGTACCTAGTATTTTTCATAGATTGAGTGGACTATCAATCATGCCCCTTGTTGAGGGTTGTTAAAGCTATTATTAGAGACCTGTGTGAAATGGTGTGCATTGCATGAGTGACCATCCAGGCTTTCATTTATGAAAATAAGAGGAGCTCTGTTAATAACTCTCCTGAGTTCGTTTAGGTGCACAACAAGGGGCTCAATTACTTACATGTCATATCAAAAACCTGGTTTTGTCCCCATTCTGTCCTTCTTTGTTAGAGTATGGGATTGGCATACATGCCTTTGACCTTTAAAATCCAATAGGGGTTGCTAGATTTACCTCATACTCACAACAATCGCCCAATTACCCCCCCCCCCCTTCACTTTGCCCAATTTAGTGCATCCTCCATCTTCAACCCAACCCTCTTACTCTCCTCCTTCACTTGCTTCTTCCCTGTCTTTTTTTGGTCATCCATTCCTCCTCAAACCACCCACCCTGAACTCAGGCTCTTCTTAAAACATGCTCATCATCCCTCCTCAGGACATGCCAATACCAACATACACCATTCGCCTTTGCCAACCGGTCCACTTGTTCTCACAAACCCAACATCTGCATCAAGTCTTCAGTCTTCTTCCTATCCATCAGCTTCACACCACACATCACTCTCACCATCGCGTTCTCTCTCTCTCTCTCTCTCTGTCCTTCTCAAAATTTCCTTCTCATTTTCGCTCGGACACCATGTCTCACTGTACAGCATCACCGATCTTACACAACTCTTATACCATTCCTATCATCTTCAAAGGAAATCTTCCCGTGTAGCAATTACAAGTCCACATTAAACTTCACCCACCCAAACATTACTCTAGCTGTCACAGCCATGTTGGTGTTAGTGTGTCAGTCTTGTATCCCTTTGGATCCATCATTTGGGTCCCCTGCTGTACAGTTGGAATAGATTTTGTCATTTTTTGTCTGACTTGAAAGATGGCTTGCTGACCAGGGAATGTACTTAGGTAATTCATGAGTTACTATGTTACTTTTCAAGTCAGATTCTCAAAGCATAATAATGATAAAATTTAATGAATTCTTTCGCATGATACACAAAGATATTGGTCTCCACTGTGAGTTTAAAAAATATTGTGCTCGGCTGCACCTTGTGCTCAGCTGCACCTTGCACAATATTTTGTTAAAACTCATAACTCGCCCATATCTTTGTGTATGATGCTCAATATCAAACGTGGTCAGAAGAACCACTGGCCCAAGGTTATATGTGGTGTACTACATTGTGGGGAGAGGTGCATGTGGGCCGATTAAACCCTGACAACATCTGGGGTCACCCGAAAGTAACACATCCGACCGGCAATATACGGCACTACAAAACTGTCTCCTGAGGGCTGATTGGCAATAACAAGCAATTAGTGCTTTGCATTGCCGGTGGGGTGTGTTTCTCTGGCAGTCTGCAGCAATGCGCCTCCTGTGGGAAAACAGTCTGACTGGCAACGCAAAGCAATGTTAAAAAGTGAAATAGTTCCTGAAGTTTGACTGGCAATTACAAGCAATTGAAGTATTTACAAGCTATGATTGCCTGGCATTGCCGGTGGGACGTTTTCCCCTGTGGAAAAGTGATTATGTCCAACCGGCAATTCGCAGCAATGCGCCTCCTGAGGGGGGAAAATGTCCTGACCGGCAGTCAGCCGCAGCAATGCGCCTCTGCGGGGAAAACGTGCTTCCGGACCGGCAGTCCGCAGCAATGCAACCCGCCTTTGCGGGGAAAACGTCTCCCGACTGACAGTCCTCAGCAATGGGTTCTTATAGGGGAAGACGTCCAACCTGCAACATGAAGCAATGCCGAAAAAAAAAAATATTCTTGAAGTCCAAACGACCAAATGAATGGCAAATGAAGCAACTTAATTGCTTGTAAATAGAGGTGAGGCTATAGAGGTCATGTTTCAGATTCATTCGAACACAGGTCATTTGATGACTTTAATCAGCCTGATCACACTTTCGAGGATAAAATGAAAAAAAGTGCGAAAACGCAGGGTGGCCCCATCAAAAAATCCAAATGGGTCCGCCAAAATTGTCCAAAATTTGATTTGACCATAACTCGGTTATTTTTTGCTCAATTGCTTAATTTTGGGGCAATACCCATGTTGTGGGGTATTAGGAACATGCTATGCAACTTTAATCTCACGATAGCCTTTCGTTTTCTGAAAATGAACGTTTTGCTTAAAATTGAGCTCTGAGGGCGCTTTCCCATTAAATGCGCATCCGATGCAAATGTTGATTACCATTTCAAAAGGTGAAAGAGATTTCATGATGAACACTTGTTTTTTTTTTTTTTTTTTACAGAAAATTTGGACTTGCGTGGTGGTTGCGGTTTTACAACCCAACTATTTGGCTTTTTATGGTCATAAAAGCCCTCCATTGAAACCCACATGTAAGAAGTTCGTGAACTGTGTATTCCAATGAGAGTGTTTTGTCAAATTTTAAATTTGATGCAACGGAAAATGGCAAGTGTACACAGCTCTAATCTTCAAAAAATGATGAATCGGATCAAAATTCTGATGATGGCCCACCGGTGAAATACAAACGTGTGATACGATATGTACTTTTTGAAAAGCGCCCTCGCAGTCCAATTTTAAGCTAAAATGCCATATCGAGGAGAAACCGAAACGTCGTGTGAGTTAGAAGTGCATAGAATGATCCTTGCATGCCAAAACATGGGTATGGCCAACAATGAAAGGTGATAAACAAAAGCTTATCCAAGTATGGTCAAAAATATGATTTTTGGCCAAGTTGGCGGCCATTTTGGATTTTTGTTGGGGCAACCTGGTTTTCGCACTTTTCACTTTTATTTTTTCGTTCGAAATGGGGATAAGCATCATTAAAGTCATCATTCTAGCCTGTGTTCGAAGAGATCTGAAAACTATGACCCAAATATGGACCTCTATAGCCCACCTCTACTTGTAATTGCGTTTAGACATTGTTCTAGGTTAAAGGGCATCTTTGAAATCTATCCATCGTTTTCCCACCACAAATAAAATGCAAAACATCACCCAATTTTGTCCAGTTTTTTAAGCAATGACCCCAAGCCCATCAGGCCGGAGGGGCGTTATTGAGGAAGCCTCGGCCGAGTGAGCATCTTGGTGGCAAATAGGGATATGGTCAGTGCAGCATAAAATCAGGTATCATCCCCATATGATGCCCACATAAAGTATTATGTGGGCATTATATGGGGATTGTACCTAATTGTCCCCACGAACGAAGTTCGGGAGGGGACTATACAATGGGCTCCGTCCGTATGACTGTATGTCCGTATGTCCGTATGTCTGTATGTCCGTATGTCCATGGATAAAAAATGTTAACCCTGGAAACCATGGGAGCATATCTTTTGTTCTGGATGGCTAGAGTAGCCAAACTTTGGTATATGGTAGGAGGGGATTACTCCACCTACTTACCATTGAATTCATTCCCCCAGGGGTCCTCCCTTGGGTCTGTCAGGAGGTAGGGGGAAAAAGGTCAATATTGCACAGAAAATGTCAACATGGTGTGCAATTTATCTGGAGTGAGTTTCGTAAGGGCCCTACGATGATTTTGTAACTGGTGGGAAAGAGGGTGGAAAGAAGCAGGTTGATGAGTTCTCGATGTGATAGATTTTGGTTGTTAAAATATGATACTTAAAGGAAAATGTTATGATTTGAATATTGGAAATTTGTAGGGATGGAAAGCTTAAGTAACGTAGATTACATATAAATCCAAATAAGTTGAAAATTGTCACATTTTGGTATTTGCCCTTTTAATTCCCGCCCAATAGCTTACTCCAAAACGATTCCGACAAATTTACATCGCAGGCAAATGGTGGTGTCAAAGTGATGACCATCCCATAATTTACGTAGTTGTAACCATCATATCGCAGTGTTGCCACTTCAATAATATTAAACACAACGGAAATGAAACAAAAATATGTTCATTCTGGAACTTTTTTTTCTTAATTTGATTAGTATTTCATTAATCCATCAAGATACAGTCGTCAAGCCCCCCAATAACAATTCGAGTCAACACGATGTTTGGTCATCACTTGACGTAGGAGTTGGGCGATTTTGATCAATGAAGCCCAGTGGCGAAAAAATCGCCCGTTTCTTGTATGTCAAAAAATGAAGAAGAATTACAAGCTTATTTTGTTAATTTGACATCAAAATGTATTTCGGGAATTTGTGATGTACTGTACAATATTTTATGGAAGTAAGTAAAGCCGAGCTTGACAAAAAAAACTTGACATATTACCTTGTTAAGTATCTAATGTGCATACTTATGAATTTTTTTCCGCAAGGCTGTGTACAAGTTTTTTTCTGGAAAGTTATGTAAGGTGTATAATGATTGTAACTTGGTGCAGAAGCGGTGAGGAGTTTTCTCGACCTGATAGATTTGGCGAATTGGGCCCAAGTAAATATGCAAATGAGGCTAATTAATATGCAAAAAATTTTAGTGAGTTCCGTAAGGGCTATGATGATTGTAACTTGGTGGAAAGAAGCAGGTTGATGAGTTCTCGACCCTATTAGGTTTTGGGCTTGTAAAATATGCTAATTAAGATCCATTGCCATTAATTTATGAAATTTTTCCCGCAAGCCCTGTGTACAATTTTCTGGAGTTGTGTAAGGCGTATAATGATTGTTTTTAGGGTGGAAGGAAGCGGGCTCAGGAGTTCTCGAGGTGATTAGCTTTTGGCGAATTTCGGGCAAATAAATATGCAAATGAGCTAATTAATATGCAAAAAATTTATGGGGAGTTCTGTAAGGGCTATAATGATGTAATGGTGGACCGAAGCGGGGTTGATGAGTTCCGACTGATTAGATTTTGGTTTTGTAAATATGCTAATTAAGTACTAAGTTGCAAATTGATGAAATTTGTTCCGCAAGTTTTTGAGTTTGTCGGCGTATAATGATGTAACTTGGTGGGAAGAAACGGCGGCTCGGAGCACAGGGTTTGAGTAGACTAGCGGCTCGTATCATTATTTTATTCAAAAAAATTAAAACTAAGCGAAAAAACGAAGACAAGCATTAACTTGTATTATAGGAAAGATTATTGTTCATAGAATACTTGTGGCGGAAAAAATGAAGAGAAAAAAAATCATCATGGTTCAAAATGCCAAAAAAACTTGCCACCGTAATTCAAAATTGACTGAAATCAAGATGGCGGCCGTGGAGCTATTGTTTTTCAGGTGCTCACCAAAATATTCATGAGCGGAAAATTAATGGAAGACAAGCCATGACCATGTTTTTATGAAAGTATATTGGACAAGATTGATTTAAGACTCCAAAATTGAAGAAAAAATTCTCTTTGGTTTTGAAATCCCAAAATATAGGAATATTGGTCAAAAATCCAAAATGGCGGATATGCAATAAATGATTAGGGCCGAATACCTGTGTGAGGAGTTCTTTACCTGATTAGATTTTGGCCGAATTTGGGCAAATTAAAATATGCAAATGAGCTAATTAATATGCAAAAAAATAGCGTCATTGCTAGGTGAGGAGCAAAGATACCGCAACAAAGGTATTAACATATGTTGTACCCATGTTTTCATAATGTTTTTTAGTTCTGGTGTTGCATGTGGGTCAGTCTTGTGGGTTGCCAGCTGTTTACTATTTGTTGGAAAATGTGAAAATACGAAAAATTCGATTTATCAACCCTTTTAATAATACTAAATAGCATTTCTTGACCTGATTAGAGTTTGGGTGTAAATATCCAAACTCAATTAAGTTTATTGCATGTTTTATAAGGGAGTATACTGGTCCCAAATGTAGGGAGTGTTGGGCAGAATTAAGGGGGTGGTATGATGTAGTCAATTCTCACGTCTTAGGGATCTCAACAGCGGCGGGACATATTTTTACATTTTGTAATTGAGTGCTCATGCCACATTATCTTTTAACCGAACTCTTTCTTTAACCACAAGATGAATGCCAACAGTAACATAAAACATGCCGCAGTGATGTATACATTTTGACCCAAAGCATTCATACAGTGCTTTCCTATGTACATTGACCCAATCAGTGCCAGGAAAGTTACGGAGATTTATCCCGGAAAATAAGAAAAATCAAACACACACAAAATAAATGCTGAAAGGTGAGCGCTATACCACATTGTATACAGGGACTAGAAATAAAAAGAAGAGTACAATGCTTTGACTGAAACGGTGGGGGGGACTTAATCGCCCAAACAATTAGGCATAACGCCAAAATTGATTCAGGAACCACACTATCAAGGTTCAAGGTGTGTTCACTGTGGTGAGAGGCCATGTGTGTGAATCAATTGGCCCATTCCATGTCAGCGTTCAAGATGTGCACCGCAGCACGTCGTTGATTTTTTTCGGTTGTAAGTGGGGGAAGACATTGATGAGATATGAAAATCCCGAAATTTGAGATCTTAGTCTATTCGTTTTCCCAAGAGAGCAGAAATTGGAAATTTAGGGGGGATCGCCATAAAAGTGCCACCCAATGTGGAAGACGATGTTTGAGCGGGGTCGCAGATTAGTAATGGAGCACCCGACAACTTTGAAAATCACTATCTAAGGGTAATATTGGAGTAAAATTCAAATCTGGCACAGAAATTCATAGCATGTTACTTTTAGAGTTAATGAGGCCTAAATATACAACTTTGTTCATTCGGGGCCAAAATCTGGGGGGAGGGAGGGGTCATAACTCTCTTTGGTCTCAATCAGAGTTACATAGGAACTTTAACCCAGTACAATTGAACACCCATCAGTAATAAGTAAGGTACAGCCCCTTCTTGAAAATGGCAATTGCTTTCTTTTTTGACCACATTTTGACCCCCCTGAAAACCAAATATGACATTCAACACACCCTCTACTGCAGTAGTTGAAGATATATCATTAAACAACGTTCCTTGAAAAACTAGCTTGGTGTCTTATTTTTTCACAACAAAAATACACAATCAAAGTTACCACACAAAGGTGTGTATGTGACCCAGAGTCATTGTACATGCACAGTGTCATGTATCTCACACATTCTATGGGGATATCAGCAAAAGTAAAAAGTGTCTTTGGCTGAAAACAATGAAGACATCGAGACACCAAGCTGGTTCTTTCATGAATAGTTCTTTGATGGTGTATCTTCAACTATCTGAAGTAGAGGGGTGATGTTTTATGTCAACATGATTTCAGGGGGGCCAATATATGTCAAAAGGCAAATTAGGATTTTCAATAGGATGTAACTCACTTATACTTACCTAATGGATATTATTGCATGGTTAGCACAAAATCTTGCAGTGTGACTAAGATTAACAAGAAAATGGACTTTAAAAATATTGTAACTGTATGGAGTTTGACCCCCCCAAACTTGGTCCCAAGATTAAAGGATTGCATTTTTACACCGAAATAACTTTAAAAGGAAAGGAGACTATCACATTTTTTATGCCAGATCGAATTCTACACCAACAAAATCCCCAGATAATTGATTTTAAAAGTTAGGGAGGGTTCCATTACAAAGTTTATGGCCCTCCGAAAATGTCTTTTGTATCGCACAAATTTTTCATGGGGAGCCCCCCAAATTATGAATGCTCTGGCGGGGGAAAATGAAAGGCGTTATGAAGCTCAAAATGTTGGGATTTTCATTTCTCATCAAATCATCATCACACCAAAACAGAAAAAAATCATGACATGCTGCAGTGCACATCTCGAGTGTGGACATGGAATAGCCCAATTGGGGTCAATGGGCATGTGGGCCAAATAAAGGGGCATTCTTTGAGCAAATGTGATTTAATTTGTCAAGTTATGTAGGATGATGAAACTTGGTGGTTGTGGTCAGCATTCAGTGCTACATTTGTGAAGGTCATTCGAGGTCATGCAAGGTCATTCAAAATGTCAATCACCCTAACATGCGTTACCTCAGAGATGAAACTTGGTGGGTTTGGTCAACATTCAGTGCCAAAAAATTTTTAAGGTAATTCTAGGTCGTGGGGGTCATCCAAGGGCAAATTACTTAACAATATGTTGTATGGTCATGTAAAATGGTGGGGACCGTGGGTGTAGTATTCAAATTTGCTACCAAAAAATGTTCAAGGCCCTTTTCAGGTCATCTGGAGTAATCTTAAGTTCAAATCAAGGTCAATCACTCGAAATGCTTGGATATTCATGAAACTTGTGAGTGTGGTCAACATTCGTTGCTGAAAATTGAAGGTCATTTCAAGGTCATGTGGAGTCCATCCAATGTCAAATAACTTCAAATGGTTACATGTTCATGAAAATTGGTGGGTGTGTGTGTAGGTAAGGTCAAATATTTAATACCAAAACCCTTCAATTTCATATACTAAAAATCCAGGGGATTTGCAAGTTTCAACTTGGAGTTTTTTACTTTAGGTTCATCGATGCAATACGGGAAAGACAAATCAGCAGAAATGTGGTGTCTGTATGTAAAACATTTGGTATGTACCTTTGGTTGGCACCGTTTTCAACTTACAGGAGCTTTTTAGTGACCGTTTTATGGATCAAGTTTATACTTGTTATGCTTATAAAATTGAGGACAGAGGGGTAGCTGTGGGGTTACAGATGAGGAGGTCAGAGGGTCATTCAGATATCAATTAGGGTCATATATTGCTCTACATTCTATCTGTGTCACATAATCAAACGGAGCCTATTTGGATCACAGTCCATGTATCAGATGAAACACACGGTGCATGCCAATGAGAAACCCTGATTTTTAAATCGGGTGCACATGCAGCAAAAGAAACTGAAAATTGGCTGGGTCACTAGGCAATGGGTGGGTGGCTTGAGAAACATTCGGCAGTGGCCGGGCCACGCTCGCTGTGTTCTTCTATAGAACAGTGTTCAATTTTGAATCACACTAACATTTCCAACTTCTAACCAGATTAATGTGAGATGGATGAGATGCTGGGGGGAATATTGAGATGAACAATCAAAAACGTAAAGAAAGACATAACAGAGGGACACGTCACGGACGCGCAATTTTGAAGGTCAATCCACAGGCGCATTGCGATATTGACCCGTGAGCGATCCCTATCCGCCAAATTCCACTTGGGTCACTGAAGTTGGCTATTTTCCTGAATAGTGGTGCCAGTAAAAATATCCTCTTTCTACACTTAATTACCAGATATATCTCACTGGTAAACATGCTGGATGATCAATAGAAAAAATAATACACCTCCGGCACACAAAAAGTATCTTGGCAGTTTTTCAATTCATTACTGTGCCAAAGTCAGACATTTTGAAAGTTGCGAAATTACACATTTTTGTGCCAGGTCTTGCTCTTTCATAGTTAACACCTCGCGTGTAAAAATGGCTGAAGTGTGAGATGCAAACCCCCAAAAAAGGACCCCGGGGTGGGGGGGGGCCACTGGTATTCAAAGGTGGATATGATGGCGTGAACATGACTTTCAATGCACCTAAACATGTATTTCGCCGGACCGAAAAAACAAACTAAAACCATACCCTAAACAAGTAATTTTATCGTTTATATTACCCTCAACAAGTACGCAGTGCCTTCAATCGTAAATATACCCTTAATGATCGGCTTTGCTTTAAGTCTCAAGTTCCGATTACAATATTTTGGATATTTGATCCTGCTTAATGCGATCATAACATGGACCAATTTTCAGGGTTATGAAAAACTACCTTTTTTTTCCATATTTTGCTGGTTTGACACCCTAAACGATGTACGAGCGTACATCGCGCGTGGAAAAAAAGACACCCTTTTACGCATTTTCCTGTTCCCGCATCATATCCACTTTGATAAAAAGTGGCACCCCCCCCCCCCGGCGCATTAATTGGGGATTGTCATACAGATATAAGTAAAATGAGGCCCCAAAAGTGATTGTGATATAGACTTAAAATTGCTATTGTTTTTGTTCTTAAACTAAAGCTTTCGGTTAGGTGTTGTTGTTGTAATTTGCAACTTTTTGTCGAAGAACATTAAAGAAATAAGTCACAAACAGTCTTACCCAGGCAATTTTTTTAAACGGATTCACATGATTTGTTATTGCGGCCCATTTTTGGTGAAAAGTGCCGGTTTGTCTTATATTTATATGTTGATGCACAAAAAAGTGAAAGTTTTTGGAAGCGCTGCTTGCAAGTTCTGTGGAATTATTGTCTTTCAACAACATTATGTCTATAGGCGAGATAACATTGTGATCTTCATTCGCGGTAATGCATTCAATTACAAAGAGAACATCCTGATTAATCTCCGTGTAAGAGCAAGAGAATAACGGCATTTGTCATCAAAAACTGCGTATTATTCTATTCCCAAGAGGCAGCACAGTGGAAGAAAGATCACTGTGTGAACTTTGCATATTAAGGGATGTTGTAATACCATTTAATAAATTGATAATTTATTTTTAGAAAGTCTCCAAAGGGCTCTCTGACCCGAACGTTGTTCAAAATGACCACGGTAAGCCAAATTAAAGACCGGCAAGAATAGGTCCATACACATTACCGTCTTGTGGGAACTTTTGCGTGGATTTCCACGCCAGCATTTTAATACCCCTAAAAAGCTTAGTCCCAGGCCCCAATGTTAAACCATGGGCCCGACCTAACCCTAATTCTAACCCTAGCTCTAACCCCTAGGCCCAAATCTAACCCAACCCAACCCAACCCTAATCTCAAAACATCAAACCCTAACCGATCGCTAACCATAACACCTATCGTAACCCTAGCTTTATCCCTAACCCTAAATAATCTAACCCTAACTCTTATCACCAACTCTAAACTTTATTCTCAATATAACCCGAATTTATCCCCAACCGTGAGAAGGAGCGTGAGAGCGAAAAGGACTATCGGATGCATTCGGGCGCCGCAACATCGTCATTTTTCGGGTTTTTTGATGCGGTTCAAGGGGAGGGGGGGGCGAAACGAAGCTTAGGCACCATGAAATCGCTTCCTGGAGTTTGTAGTTTGCAAATCACTCTATCCACGGTATGCTTGTTTCACATAACTGTTTCAATTTATCACTATTCCCGCCCATGTATTTCATAAAACTCTTTAACACAATGTACACTACTGGCATTGGGCAGACCACAATAGCTGCAATTGGTCAAAAAGGAGGGCATTTTCAGGCATTTCTGCTGTGACTGCCCCCGTTCCACAAGGCTTTATTTTTACCCAAATAGGACTTTAGGATGAATATATCGTAATAATAAGTGACACTTTTGCTTAGAAGAGGGCCCGTTTCACAGTAAATTGCCAACTTTTTGTCCCAACCTGGGGGTCATTTTTCAAACTATGCAAGGGCTGTGTATTTGTTTTTAATGTGTGTAAGACTATAATTTTAAGGAAAACTAGAAAGCACACCTGAATAGTTTCTCCTTTATGACTTTTTTTAATCAGAGAGTTTGAAAATTGAGCCATTTTTGTAAAAAATGCCAAATATTTTTTAATGGAAATTTACGATTAAATGGCCAAAAAGAAATTAAGACTTGTCGTAATCTAAATTGTAAAGTAAGCACCTTCAGGCAATACCAGCTGAAATATGTACATTGACGCTTGAATTTTGACCACTTCTTGACATTTTTTGCTTATATTTTATCCCAAACAGGTTCTTGACATAAAAAAGTTTTATTTATAAAATCAAAAGTAACAGAGCAGAGTGATTTTTTCATGAATTGATTAGTTGTAGGGCTGGAGAATGGGAGAGAGAACATTTGTACCGAATGCAAGCCAATCTACCATTGAGTAAGCAGATTAATTAGAATTTATGTCCAAAAGTGTTGGACGTGACATTTGAACGGAATTTTGACTTAAAATCTATCTTTTTACATTTATTTAAAAAACAAAAAATGATTTAAGCTTCTAAAAGATGAAAACCACTATTAATTTCCCCTAGTGAATGCGTGGTTTCATCTTCAGGCCCTTCCAATATTCCAAATCTGTTCGATTTAAATGTTTGCTTGATTGAAGCTTGCGTTGGACGTGACAAATTGAAAATGTGAAACGGCGGGCAATTTTTTGAAAATTCCTAAAAACTGATCACACTCAAAGGCAGTTGGTAGTTCAACATACCCATGGAACAAACTAGAAACATACTATAAATTTAAAGTTGACAGACTCCTTGTTTTTGAGATAGGCAACTCGATGTGTTGGACGGACCAAATGTGGGGACAACTGGGTGTGAACGGAAAATTCAATGTTGATGGAGCAAGTATTTTCAGTGTTCAAACCTTTTAGTGCAATTTACTAGTAGAGTGAAATCACTCTCGGGAGAGTAAAGTAATACAAACATTAGAACTGTGCTTCATAAGACACAGGGCTTCGGCAAAAAGTGTTGGACGTGACAAAAGTGAACGGAAAATGGCAGACAAGATTTCCAAAATAACCATATCTGAATAATTTCAAGGACCAGTCATATAAATTTGTGTTGAGTGGGCATTATCATGAGGGTTGTCGTTATATATGATACAATAAAATGCCACAGAAATCCACCACAGGAGTGCCAGTGTAATTGAATAAAAATGGTATTCAATGTGAACGGAAAATGTCACGGTCCAACACTCACATTTTGAGTGCTCAATATAAAGTTTTTGTGAGCCCTCTGCTACATCTTATTTTCACGTGGTAGAAAGTGTCACAAGTTGCCTAAAAGAACTCAAAAGTATAAAAAATGGACCGGTTACAGAGCTAATATGGCAGCTGAAAACAAAAGGGGCAGGTATTTTTGGTTGACGCCCAATCGGTCAAAATTTTGACCATTTTGTGTAGGGCCGGCTCCTGAAATACAAGCACAAATAAGTTGGTTAGCTAGGCGGTGGTAGGTCTAGTTAGAGATCTAAGTAAAAAACACAAAACGGACTCTGTATCACCTTCCTGTAAAAAATTCCATAGGTTTAAGTGAAAATCAAAAAGTGCAAATTACTGTTGAAACGGGCCATGAATCAATTTTATGAAAATAAAGAAAGGAAACTCAAAAATTGTGTGTGTCTAAAGGGAGCCCACCACTAAATCACTCCGCATTTTGTGTAATGGTGCGGTAGTTACGGTAAAAACATACCGCGATGTAAGAAATTGGTGTGGCAGGGCGTAGTAGAATTGTGTTGTCAAATGTTAATATTTAAATGAATAGTGCGCAATGTTCGCATACTGGGATATCAGAAAAATAAATAAATTTGAATCTACAAAAAATATGCCTTCGGAATTACTCCGTACTCGGATACGGCTATGGTTTTACGTTTGTCGGATGGAAAAAGTGGTGGCGCTATCACAAAGCTTCTCGAATTCTATCATGTATCGGTATCAAATACCATGGATTTTTAAAATTTTTCATCTTGTTTTTGATATTAGAAATATCTTCAAAACATCAAATTATGATGTCACTTGGGGTTTGAAATTTGAAACTTATTAAAGTTCTTTTACGTGTTTTTTTAATGGGGCGTTATTTGGTGGTGTGCGCCCTTCTAAAGCGTTGTATTGGGAATGTTTGGGCCATGCACTGCATTAATTCCCGGGGGGGGGGGCCACTGGGATCAAGATGGACATGATGCGTGAACATGGACTTTCAAAATGCACCCAAACACGTATTTTCGCCCCCCGACCGAAAAAACAAACTAAAAATGTACCCTAAACATGTAATTGCTTATATTGTTTATGATACCCTCAAAACAAGTGTACGCAGTGCATAGAATCGTAAATATACCCTTATTAGCTTGCTGCTGTTATTCTCAAGTTTCCCGATTACAATACTTTGGATGATTTTGATCCTTACTTAATGAGATATAACATATAACATGACAATTTCGGGTTATGAAAAAAACATACCCTTTTTTCCATATTTTTTGCTGGTTTGCCACCAAACGATGTCGCGCGTACATCTCCTGTTGGAAAAAAAGAACCCTTTTTACGCGTTTTCTTGTTCACGCATCATATCCACCATTGAATTAAAAGTGGCCCCCCCGGGCAAAAGACGCAAACCCCCAACAACAAAAAAAAGTGCGGTCTGGATTTGCAATGGTCACTGTGTGGTACAACACAATAATATGTAACCACTCTTTTTTTTTGGGTATAAGCCCACCTTCAGGTATTAAGCCCCCCCACACAATTTTAAAGGGGAAAATACAGAGGATGCTAGCATACACTGGGTGATAAGCCCGTAATTTTAGAATAGGAAACAATGTGCAGTAATTACACAAACAAAATCACATTTCAAAACTTGGAACTATTCTCTAGAACCATCAAAGTAGGCCCAATGCATGGGGCTGGCTTGTTTCTAGAAATTGCTTTGACAATGTATGTGTGAACAATTGAACTTTTCTTTTTAAGTTTTAATATTGCTACAGAAAAAAGTGTACTAACAGGTTATTTTTTTTTTTTTTTTTTTTTTTTGGTGAATATATTGCTCTTGAATTGATATTGCATTTTGTATTGATATTTGCTTCCAAGTTCTAGCACCTACCTGGGTATAAGCCCACCCCTATTTTGAAGTACAACTTCATTTTTTGGGGGGGGTGGGCTTATACCCAAGTGCATTACGGTCCGTGTGCTATTGATTTTACACAGAGAGGGTTTCTGCTGATAGTTGGCGAGAAAGCTATTTGCAATATGATGTTGGTCCGCATGTTTCAATCCAATACACTGCAATGCCATTGAAAAAATCCCAAAAACTGCCAACTTTGGTTTTGGGGGTTTGCGTCTTTGCACGCTTTTTCAAGCCAGGTATTAAATGAAAGAGCAAGGACTAGGCAACAAAATGTTATTTCGAAAATGTAAGATCCAAAAAAAACATGTCAAGATACGTTCTGGCGGTGTATATACCTGTATTCGTCATAACCTGAGGTCTACCGGCCGAGTTGATTGGTTATACATGGGTTTGTATGGTGTATTTAGCCAATCATGGACACCCATGGTAAGAAAAGCTGAAAGGAAAGTCTATTTTGATGGTACTCAGAGGTTAACATGCTATATCATGTATGTTAATGAGCCAATCAGAGCAACTTTAAGAAAGGTGGTAGACCCGGGGGGGGGGGGGGTGGGGTGGGGTGGGGTTAACTGAATTTGGGAGATCAGCTGTTATCAATGGAAAATCTGTTGTTTGAAAACATAAAGCAATATTAGAAACATTTTTTGAAGAGCGCCCCAATTTTTCAAAAATTTAGAGATTTTCCACGGTTACATTGGTACATGGCTAGTAAACTATACCTGTGAATGGTTAAGCTCGAAAAGTCTATGTGTCACAAACAAAGAATTTTAGTGCTAGATAAGTATTATCGGGGATCCCGAATAATAATTCAACGGCTGCGGGAAACGGCCTTCCAATGTGAAATAGCGGGAAATAGCGTCAGGTACGTGTCTACGCTATCCATTAGTGGTGTTAAGAGTTCAGGCAAGGTAAGTTAGAAGGTATGTCTCGAGGTGGCACTATTCATCATGGACGGACATAAAGTAGCATTTCCAGCTCTGCCATTAAGTCACAATTTGGGATCCAATTCTAATTACTAAAGCGCTGTATGGGAATGTGCATGCACTTCATTAATTCCTGGGGGGGGCCACTTGTATTCAAAGGTGGATATGATGCGTGAACATGGACTTTCAAAATGCACCCTAAACACGTATTTTCGCCGACCGAAAAACAAACTAAAACATACCCTAAACAAGTAATTTTATCTGTTTATGATACCCTCAACAAGTACGCAGTGCACTGAATCGTAAATATACCCTTTATTATCTTGCTTTGCTTTACTTCTCAAGTTCCGATTACAATATTTTGGATGATTTTGATCCCTGCTTAATGCGATATAACATGACAATTTCAGGGTTATGAAAAAAACATACCCTTTTTTCCATATTTTGCTGTTTTTGACACCCTAAACGATGTACGCGCGTACATCGCCTGTTGGAAAAAAGACACCCTTTTTACGCGTTTTCTTGTTCACGCATCATATCCACCTTTGAATACAAGTGGCCCCCCCCCGGGCAAAAGACGCAAACCCCCCAAACCAAAAGTTGCGGATTCTGGATTTTTTCAATGGTCACTGTGTGGTACAACGCAATAATATTGTAACCACTCGGGTATAAGCCCACCTTCAGGTATAAGCCCACCCCCAATTTTTAAAGAAAATACAGGAGCTAGCATACACTTGGGTATAAGCCCAGTAATTTTAGCATTCAGGAAACAATGTGGCAGTAATTACACAAACAAAATCACATTTCAAAACTTGGAACTATTCTATAGAGCCATCAAAGTAGGGCCCAATGCATTGGGATGGCTTGTTTACTAGAATTGCTTTGACAAATGTGATGTGTGAAAATTGAACTTTTTCTTTTTAATGTTTTAATATCTGCTACAACAAAAGTGTACATAAAATGGTATCTGGTGAATAATATGCTCTTGAAATGATATTGCAATTTTGTATCTGATATTTGCTTCCAAGTTCTAGCCCCTCCCTGGGTATAAGCCCACCCCTATTTTGAAGTACAATCTTCCTTTTTGGGGGGGGTGGGCTTATACCCAAGTGCTTACGGTACGTGTGTATTGATTTTACACAGAGAGGTTTTCTGACTGAATGAGCGAGAAAGCCTATTTGCAATATTGATTGTGGTCCGCATGTTCATATCCCAGTACACTGCAATGCCCATTGAAAAATCCCAAAACTGCAACTTTTGGTTTTGGGGGTTTGCGTCTTTCTGCACGCTTTTTTCAAGCCAGGTATTAAATGAAAGAGCAAGACCTAGGCAATAAAATGTATATTTCGAAAATTGTACTGATCAAAAAACATGTCAAGATACTTTATGTGCCAGGTGTATATACCTGTATTAGTCATAACCCTGAGGTCTACCGGCCGATTCTATTGTTATACATTGGGTTTTATGGTGTATTTAGCCAATCATGGACATCCATGGTAAGAAAAGCTGAAAGGAAAGTCTATTTTGATTGGTTACTCAGAGGTTATATCATGCTATATCATGTAATGAGCCAATCAGAGAAACTTTAAGAAAGGTGGTAGACCTCGGGGGGGTTAACTGAAATTTGGGAGATCAGCTGTTATCAAGAAAATCTGTTGAACATTAAAGCAATATTAGCACATTTTTTTGAAGAGCGCCCCCAATTTTTCAAAAATTTAGAGATTTTTACACGGTTACATTGGTAACTGGCTAGTAAACTATACCTGTGAATGGTTAAGCTCGAAAATGTCTATTTGGCACAAACGAAGGAATTTTGTGCTAGAATAATTATTATCGGGGATCCCCGATAATAATTCAACGGCTGCTGGAAACGGCCTTCCAATGTGAAATAGCCGGGAAATAGCGCCATGTACGTGTCTACGCTCATCCATTAGTTGTTTTAATAGTTCAGGCAAGTCATGTTAGAAGTTATTTTCTTGAGGTGGCACTATTTCATCATGGACGGACATAAACGTAGCATTTCCAGCTCTGCCATTAAGTCCAATCTGGGATCCCAATTCTAATTACAAAATCGCTTATTTTGTGATAAATACGCATTTTTTAGCATTCTCGTTCGCAGGTATAGTGTCCTAGACAATTACCAACGTAACTGTGCAAAAATATCAGATTTTGAAAATTGGGGGTGCTCTTCAAAAAATGTGCTAATATTGCTTTAAACAGTAGAGTACCAAACTCAAAATGGGCGAATTCACCCAACAGTGCGAAATCGCCGTATTGGGGAATATGTCACATGACCATACATTGATTGCATGCTGAAAGCCCGCGAAGAAAATATGCCACATAAGCTGGTGTAAATATTATTATTCTGAAGTGAGGTATTTCTGAACAATATTCATTAATATATCAAGCACACACAAAAAAAATACATAAAAAAACAAAAGCAAGATTTCATCCGGGGTTATTATTTCAAGTTTGAACACACCACATCGCCACAGTGATTTTTTTTTCCTTCGGTAGCTTAGGGGTTTTGACCCGCTGAATTCATTTTTGCTGGTTTCTAATTGCAAGGACCTATCGTTAATTGCGAGGACACGTTAGAAGAAAACTCTTTGCACTATTTGGCGATTTTCTCAATATTCGCACTATTAGGGGAATTCACCCATTTTGAGGTTGGTACTCTACTGTAAAAGGAGGGTGCTTATCATGCAATGCAAGTTTAAATACAGACTTTTTCAGCAGGTTTATGTGTATGTATGACTAAGAATGCATATGTGACATGTATGCACGAAACCCTGATGACTTGACGACTCAAAAAACTGCATGTTTTTCTTTAAATGATCATGCATATAATGGCACAAGCTCTTGGGCTTCTGCCAAATGACCGTGTCAAACTGACGCTTGGGCATTGATTTTGTCAATGCATTTAGCAACAAAGACGTTAACGTCATGAATAAACTATGGATTTACCATTTTTGTTTCATTTGTAAAAATAATCATGAAGTTTATTACAACACATTTACAAATATAAACAAAAACACCCTTCTCTATAATTAATTATTCCTGCCTAACAGGTAAGTCTACAAGAAAAACTCAACATGGGCTAATTACTAGATGCCCCGTGCAATTATTCATCAATTTTCACTCGCATAGCTCGTACTGAACATATTTTAACTGTTATTCTTGTTGTGTCTGTCTTTGTGGTGAGACATGTGTCAAGCCTCTATTCTGTACAAGGATTCTTGCTGAATCTATTTCAAGAGAATACTTCATAGTCTCTTTTAGCACTAAGGTTTGATTAGATTCAATCCCTAAGCTGTGTGGGAGATAGATGCCCTTAAAATACAATTGGCTTCCTGTACATTACTACTGATTTGTTATTAATAAGTACTTTGTAATTCAAAGACCTTCTCCAGGATAGCATGTGGGGTCATACTGTGAAATGGAATAATTTGAGCTGTGTGTGGTGTGTTGTGGGGGGGGGGGGGTCTGTGGGGTGGGGTTCATGATTGTGTGTATACTTTCAAGGACCAATAACGATTGTTGTGTTGGCCTAAAATTGAGAATGTGTTTCCTTGCAACTTGCATTGAAGGTATGATGATAAAGTGTGGTGTGGTGTGTGTGTGTGCGTGCGTGCGTGTGTGTGCCATGCCATTTGTTCTTATAAGAGTTGATTGACTGGTAACTGACCTATAATAGTCCCACCTGTTTTTAACCTAAAACTAGCTTGAATTTAGGGAGTGAGATTATAATGCGATCTCCACCCTAACAAGAAACACAAGCATCAACATTTCAGGTGCTTTTCAGAGCTAAACTTATTCCAGATACCTTCTGTGTCAATGAGGAGTGGTGATCAATAAAGCCTGTAAATGACTAAAGCAAGAACCCAATTAATTTTGTAGAGAAAATCCACTAGAAGATACTACCAACTCATTAATATTTGTAACAAAAAATGCATGTAATCTATTGATTTTCAACAAACAAAAACTTATTGGTGGGAATTATAATGGATTATATAGGATTTTCTGCTATTCTTCAGAGTTCTTTCAACTAGGGGTGGGATTATAATTGGAGCATGGGACTATAGTCGGGTCAGTACGGTAATTTAAAAACAAAACTTAGAGGCAAAAAAAATTTCAATTCCCTCATACAAAGTATATGGGGCTTTTGCCTGCCGTTTTTTTCAGACATTCTTAACTGACAGGGGCTTGCAATAAACAAATGACACATCATCTATGGGCAGCAGGCAAGTTCAAAATTAAAGGTGCAACAGAGATTTGAGGCACCCAAATATTTGGTCGTAATAGTAATTTCATATAGATTAGACACCCAATGCCTCCTTTTCTTGTATTTGGCTAACAGTAACGTCTTAAAAGAGAGAAAAAGGGCGATTTTGATTTGCTTATAATTTCAATATAAAACATAGGCTGATTTCGTATTTGCCTCCTATACGAAATTCACAATTTTTGACCAAAGAAACATTCTCAGCTCAAAAACCTTTCAAATGGGGATATTTTTTATGGAAAAATTTACAATCAGGGCAAAAATCAGTGCTTTCAATTAATTTTTGATATAGCAATTATAACATTTAATTCTAATTACAAAAAAACACTTTTAATTAAGGTTTTTTTAATTTTGGGGGGGGGGCATTTTTTTCTAATTCAGTTTAAAATATTCTCCAGTACCGTAAATTATTCTACAACCAATCAAGGCGATTGCAATCATAATGAATTTGTAATCCCTCGCGAAAATTTCTCTCGCCCCTTTTTAATGCCACACTTTCAAAACCGTTAAGGAACAAAATTACTATTTATGTTGTTTGTTGTTGGAATAGGCTTTGTAATAACATCTGGTTACATGCCTGATTGAGGTTTCACTGTGCCTAGAATGTACTCTGATAACTGACAATTTTTCCATTGCCATGGTTCAAACAGTGTGGATATTTTCATGCCCTCTGATTGTGGTAAAAAAGAGATAATCAAAAAGTATCAGCAAATCTACACTTTTACACCTTGTGCGTTGCAATGAATATTATTTTCTCAGGTTTAGTCGCAATTGATACAAGCTGCCTTTGGTGTGACTGAGAATTAATTCTATCGACACGTGGATATTAAATTCAGCACCGGAGCAAAACATAACAGCACTGCTTGCTGCTAAATCGCGGCAGAATTGGCAGTATTACAGTGTCTGAGTGGACATATCATTTTAGATAGACGGTCGGGAGCTATGTTATATACCAGCCCTGCAGTGCTGACTTTGAAATCATGTTTTGTGACAGTGTAGAGGTATTTTATAGAGCTTGTCGACAATGGTAATGAGCAATTTCTCTTCAAAGGAAATATTACATCTTAAAATAGAATGAGTTAATACTTTTCTATACAGGCAAATGACTTCCTGATTATGTCTGGTCACCACGCGCTAAATTTCCGTTTGTTGAATAAATGCTTAAGACAGTGATTATCATTAATGAAAATTGGCAACATTTAAAAGCCCCATTTTGGAGGGAGATCTGCATTTTTCAACTGGGTTATTGAAGTGACATAAAGAATAGCCAATCACAAATGCAGAATTGAAAGGCAGGTAATTGCAACAGAGGATTAATCTGCATACGCTCTATAAAATAGTGTGTCAATTTGCAAATTGTACTGGGTTTTCCTGCAAAATTATTACAAATTACAACTTAAAATTTGTGGCTAAGACAATTTAGCAGACAGCTTTGTTATTTATGAAGAATATTGATTTGAAGCATCGATTAATGAATTTAAATCTGTGTTGCAAATTGAGCAAACATTTCTTTTTCTTGCCAAAGGAAGGTAGTCTTGTTTAATAGTGTATGGGAATAGGGAAAATATTTAAAATTAAAATTAGTGCCACTTTGAAGTTTTCCTGGGATATCGTAATATATTTTTTTAAAGAAATAGAGCAGTTTTTAAAGAGAAGAATCCATTAAGAGCAGTAAAGAGTTTGTTCACTTTGTTGCCTCATATTCCTTTTTATTCCCTAACTTAAGGTGGTTGTTCCGTTTATGGGTATGTGGTCCTCTACTTGATATGAGAGCCTGGCACTGCACATACCCCCATCAAGTACCGGGGGAAACAAACTTGCGGTTTTGAATGGTAGAACGCAATAATGCATGTTTCAAAGCCCTATTCAATACTGTTCTATATTGATGGTTAACCACTAAACGGCGGTTTTTGTTTATATCTTGGATTGAAATGGATTTGAGGGCTCACATTTCAGGACTACAATGGAAAAAAATGGCCTTTCACTGATATCAAAAGCGATACTACTTTCCGGGTAAATAGGGGGGGTCCCAAAGACGATCGGAACCGCACCTTTAAGCCAAGAAAGGGGGATATTGATATATAAATTTGCCTCACTGGAACGAAGAGCAATTCTGACAATGTAACATTTTTCCTGCAAGGTAGAACTATGTCCCAACATTACAAGATGTTTTAAGTTTTTAGCTACAGATTTAGGATTGGTGCCGTATTTTGCATTACACAAAAATTACAGGTTCAAGCAATTTTTTTTGGTGACAGTTTTGGTAATTTTATTTTAATTCATTTCTGCCACTTTCTCAATTTTTTTTTTTCAATCGCCTAATGTATTCCTTCTATGTGTAAATACTCATATGTAGGATGTCACTTACGAAGAAATGTTGTAAGTACTCCGAAGTTAATGATACGAATCTTTGGGTAGGGTGCCCCTGACATAGTTGACACATTCAGGTAAAAGGGTCACTAGGGTCCATGAGGTCTTTTTCTTCTGCCAGGCAGAAGATAATCCTGACTTGACCAAACCCTCATGCCGTGGTACACAGTTCTTATTGCGTGTATACAGCCCATTCATTGTGTACACTTCTCAGCTGTTACTGAATAACTGGCTTGTTTGAGTTCAAGAAGTCTCGATTTCCATACTGGCCATGGTCGTGATACATACCCTACTTGCACCGCTAGTGATAGTGACATTCTCTGCTTGCACTATATGAGAATAGTCCTAACCTAAAGGTACTATGTAACAGTTTTTGTGTCGGCCTGCCCTAAGGCAGGAAGACACATAGGGATCACTTTGTCCCTGTGTTGTTGTCTGTTTGTTTGATGAATGTCTTGTTGATGTCTGTTGTGAAAAAAAGGGTTAACATTGCATGTAAATCCAATACTTTGAATGGATTTAAACCAAACTTGGTCAAGGGGCAACATGGCATCCCCCACTTGTTGATGAGGTCAAAGGTCACATGCCACGGTCAGGTCATGGGAGGTCAGTTTTAAAATAGGCTGAAAATGTAAAGTGACCTCATTTGAAAAAGTTGCAGTTCATTGAACCAACTTGAATCAAGTGCAACATGGGATTCCCTCTGTGTTGATGAGGTCAAAGTTCACATGCAATGTCACAGGTCCTGTGAGGTCCAGTTCGTAAAATAGGCTGAAAATGTGTAAATGACCTCATAACAAAAAAATTGGAAAAGTTGAGTTTCAATTGGAACCAAACTTGAACATAGGTGCACATGGGATCCCTCATTTTGTGATGGGTCAAAGGTCAACATATCAAGGTCAAAGGTCATGTTAGGGTCTATCATCACTACCGCGACGGCATGTCGACCAAGCGGTCGACGACCGATTGTATTTTTCTGATTGGTTGGGTCAGGTTGCAAAATTTTGCTTGACAAAGTAAACTGTAGAATGACTTAGAGCCACTTTATCCAAAATCATACTTCCAATGTTATACTATACTTGTGGTCAGAATTACATTGTTTGTATGTATCTTTTAACAACTGATAGCGGGCCTATTTCATTAAGCCGACTAATATTTCCATGTGTGGTAAACAGCACAACTTTGTACGCATGTAATGACAGTATTAAATCACAATAGGATTTGCCTTGGCACTGGATAAAGGTTCCCTTTAAAAAGGGAAGTATGTAACCTGAAGCTGGTGTTCCATGCAATGGCGATTTTCTACTTCAAATAATACCGATGTTAGCAGAACAAGTACCTGAAACTGACATGTCTTTTTGTTTCACAATAAAGGTGAATCATTAATGATTAATGCTTGCATAGTATTCATTAACAATATAGTGTTACAAAACTCAATTTTGTTTCAATTTCACAAATTGTGCACTAAAATGGCAGAAATTGTCCTTTTTAAGGAGCTCGTCTTGGTGTTTCTAATCAGTTCAGTGGTAAGATGCTTGCATTTGAAAAATTGAGACTTCATACAAGCCAGAGTTGCCTGTGCATAAAATCTGTGGGACGCCGGACATACAATGGTGACCAACCATGATGGGAAGGGGTTGTAATCAATGCAAATCCCAATGACCTCCAACTCTATTAACCCTACCTGTGGGAAAATGTTTACTAATTTTTTGTTTGTTGTCTTTACTTTGCCAGAAGAAACATAGATATCAAGCATATCTTTCATATTGCAGTCTTCTGGGGTAATTACATGCTACTTTTAAAGGTTAGTTTGGGGGGTCCGGGTTTAGGTATGCTATGAAATGCAAAGGCAACAAACTCACATTTTCAAATGTTTGAACTGCACTGCCAGCCTGAGCTTGCTCACTTGCACTGCATTTGGTCTACATTCAGGAGCCTGTATTCAGGCTTCGAAATAACAATATTGAAGTTCCATGGGACCCTCAACTTAAAAATTTATAAGTCCCTCACTCAATCTGGGCAAAGTCCCGTCGAGGATACAGTTGTGAATCTGGGAAGTTGAAATCAAATTGTTTAACAGTCACATGACCCTTAACGTAAAACAAGTGAAGGGTCCCGTCGCATTTTGTGGGTATTTGAAGCGAGGAATCGCCTTATTTCGAACGCTGTGGCCTGTTTTTAGCTACACATGTCTGGACGTTACTTAATGTAACATGTAAGGCCAATTGAAAGTCAATGTTTATGTTTCCGTAACATTTTTGTCAAACATAATGAGGCAACTATTCATTCATAATTCTTCGTAATTTTTGAAGAACAGCCATTCACCTTCACCACCTTCGGCAAGCTCTATAGCTACAATATTGTTGGTAAAGCCACCACCCACATTTAAAAATTATTTTGCAACTGTGTTTATTGTCAAAACGCTAGAAGCACATTCACAAGATGTGATAACATACAAGAAGAACCTTGATATTTTTCTTTAAAATACAAAAATAATGAACTTTTTAGGGATTTCAGCATCTCAAACGAGGGCAGAAAATCATAACCGGGCGGGTTAGGGAAAATACATCGACTTTCATTACGACTAATAGTAACAAGTGTGCACATAACAGACAACCCAGTTCCTACACTACCAATCACACCTGTTTACAAACCCAGCACTTGCCTTTCCTGTTTAACTTAAGCAATATTTTTCAGTTAAATGACATGGCCGTTTCACCTGTTTGGTAATTCAAACACGCTAACAGTCGGCTGTACACAGGGCGGGAATGGGAAATCCACCCCACCGACAGGTATGATTAATGGTTCAACCTTCTCAGGAGGGTTTGCTGTTTCATGGCTGTATTGGAAGGAAACCTGGGGCTATTATGTGTCATGAATATATATGGACCAAGGAATCACAGAAGTTGCACTGAAATTGTTCCACTGTTACGGCCGGTGGTGTGTATGATGATGCATGGAACATGCATCCGGATTGGGTTGGTTAAGATCTTAAAGGAAGTCACTGGTGTTCGTATATTGTGCTGCCTTCTCTACTCGTCGAGGGTTTCAGCTAAATGTTGCTTTCAATCACTGATTTAGTAAAGCTAAAGGATATGACTGCTATGGCAACACATGAATGGTTTGAAATTTTTATGGAAAGACGTGTGATTCGTCTGGTAAGAATAGAGCCTGGCAATATATTCAACCTCCATGGTGTATTTCCAAGAAATTTGGCATACATTTTGTATTACTGCTTGCTATAAAATGTTTTTTTAAATAAAATGGTGATACCGTATTGGCTTACAGAGATACATAAAGTACTGTTTGGGATTGGTTAATTTCAAGGCCAACTCATTGTGTCCTGTAATATTCACGGCAATGTGCCTAGATACTGTACGACTTAACATATGTTCAGTACTTAGTGTTCAAGACGTTTAAAACCAACACTACATTTCTTTGTCCATACTCAAATTCCCAATACTACTAGTGCTTTGTGGGGCTAAAATGAGTTGTTAAAGTCAGGCTTTTATTGTTGTAAGAATCGTGGCGGCGGCAAGGTGGTCATTTGCCCCCCAAATTTTTTTTCTTGCCCCCCCTTTTTGCCCCCCTGGCCTAAAGAAAAATGAGGGATTTTGGCAAAATTCGGCGATTTTGGGCCAAAATTCACCCAAATTTTTTGGGGAAAATCAGCGATTTTTGGGCCAAAATTAGGTTAAAATCTCCAAATATTTGATACTTTGCCCCCCCCTCAGAAATTTCACTTTTGCCGCCCCCAGATTTCACTTTTCCCACCCGTTTGCCCCCCCAAAAAAGAGGTCCTGGAGCCACCACTGTTAACGAATAGGACTTTTGTAGGATCACATTGACATCACACAGAAGTGGAATTTAGCAAACGGGTGCATTATGGGATGGACTTAACACCTCCTTTGGTTTCCTGGTGGTAAAAAAGAGTCAAACAATTATTTCACACTTTTTGTGTGGACACTGATCTAGTGTGGCCTTGAACCTGTGAATATTTCAGTTCGAGAATCCCTGTGGTCAGGAAATTTTGCAAGTAAATTAAGAAAAATAACGCGTGGTTTGTTTTTTTCTCTGCTTAAGGGAATAAGTTTATTGCTATGATGTTCCTACGAACATGCTTGAATCTGCAATGACAGGCTAGGGAGCATTAAAGATGATGCGGGGCCAATCAAAGACCTGGTAATGTCTATAAGCTGCAGTGTGTTTCTATAGATAGAGAACATTTGTATCGTAAAAATTAATTTACATAAATAAGAAATAAATTTTCAAAATATCAACATGAACATTTGCAAGTTAATGAAAGAAACACTACAATATCTCTCACGCTAGGAATATTGAAGACGAATACCATTTTGTCTTGGTTTTGTGATATTTTTTTTGACGATATTTGCCAAAAACTTTACCCAGGAAATACAGATCCGATCCTAGTCTTCCTCCAAAATTTATATTCTGTGATTTCAGAATAAACAACTGTTTATTCATGGCAATGAATCTGTGAAACAATTGAATTTCCTTTAAGTATTTCACTTATAATCATGCATATTGCTTCTTCATACTCTGTCATATATTGTAGTACAAATTAAAGGGCCAAGGCCTATATGGTACATAAATAGGAACTGCGGGTTCCGTTCATCATAATTACTCCTCTCAATAGAACCATTGTGTAAAAACAAACTGGAAAGAACTGACTTCAGGCTATTTTGGAGAGCACACTGTGGTGTTAATTTTACCTGTTTTGCAGTGTGTTAAGTGTGGCTTTGATGATCAGGCCCGTGTTAACGGGTTGTTAGCAGGATATAATTTCAATCAATCTCTGTTGTAACAGGCAATGGTAAGGGTAATTAATAAAGCCCTGGACTACAGGCTTGAAAAAGAAAGATTTGTCTCGTTAGCTGCTTGCAAATGTGAAATAAGATTTTCTGTGGGAGCACTAGCAGTCGTTCTAGAAAAGGGCATTTTGGCTGAAAAAAGTTACAATTATGCATACACATAAAAAAAATGACTAAAACAAACAAAATTGACTTAAACCAAAACAAAACATAAAATTAAAAAAAAAAAAAAAAAAAAAAAAAAGCAAATGATTGTATATCCATGTCCAGCTACATCATTGGTACCTCTTTCATAATCCTTAGGACCGGATGAACTGTCTATATACACATTTTGACCCATTATCATCGCCCCATGGTCACAAACTGTTGTCTTTCACACATTTTTGAGTTTTTGTGCAAGTGTTGGTATATTTTATTTTGATTCATTAGTTCAAGAAAGTCCACAAAGTTTCAAGATGTTACATCAATCAGTATCTTAATGAGCTTGTAATTACAATTTTCATTTTTCTCATGAAATTATCTGTGTTTCAATATTATACTAAACTTTTAAAATAAGCTAACGTAACACGTAATTTTTAAAAAAAGTAAAATTTTTAATATTGTTCTATTTTGCCGATATAATTCGTAAAATAATTTTCATAGAGATGCATTTCCTGTCCATTGTAAGTTTTGCCACTGTTGAAAGGGTTTTGGTACTCATTTAATTATGCTTTGTGTATTTTTAATTTTAATCACACACTCTTAAGTGGCTGAAGCCATCCTCTGAAATAAAAAGTGTCATGTGGACCTGGTTAGGTGCATCATTGTAAATTTATTCTTAAAGGTCGCCTGGCCCCTATTTTTTGCTAATAGCCTCGTCCCAAAAGCCCATATTTTACCGGAAGTGGTAAACATTTTTTGGTATCAGAAGAAAGCTACGATGTTTCTCATTGTACCCTATGAATCTTAGCGCCAAAGGATGTTTGGTTTGGAAGCTATAAGCAAAATGTTGTCCCATTTTTTGGGTCGCCAATATTAATTTTACACCGTACACTAACTCTATTTGGGCTTACAAAATCATGTTTTTTAGACTCTCCGCATCCAAACGGATTGAACTATCGGCGCGAAACTTCACAGATGGGGGTTTTTGGAGTGAAGGCCAATCTATCAGATGAAAACTCATATCCTCCTTAAATCTGGCCATCCCCCTTTCAGGTCAAATAAAACTGTAAATACCATTGGAGTATCATTTGGCTTTTTGAAGTTACATGTCTGACAGACACAATATTTGGCTTTTTGCCAGGTTCACATAGTGTGCGTTTTTGCGTCTATGCTCACTATTCCAAATGTGGACGCACTTTGGCCTAGATAGAGTAAATTTTGCATCTAGTTGACGCAAAAAAATAGCCACTTAAAACTCCACAAAGTAACAGAGTTTGCTCTGGCACATGGTCACAAATATTGTATCATTTTCACTCCAACATATTATTTTTATTCTGTTACTAGTAAATCATGTAGCAAACTGTGAAATACATATAGGTTTAAATTGACTGTATTTACGGTCTTTGTTTAAGTTCACTAACCCATCTCACCTGTCCCAAGGGTATTCAAGATACTCCAGAGTTCTTTTTGGAGTTTAAGGGTCATCAGGGTACAATGTTATTACTTTCAATATGCCCAGTCCAGGTTTGGAATGGGATGTTTCTGGTTGTTTGCAGTCCCATGTACGCCAGTTGCTCCTACTGTTAAAACTTGACACGCAAATAATTTAAAGAAGACGCACTTTTGCAACCCAGGGCACAAATTGGCGTCCAAGTAGATTCCACTAATTTTCAAAACTAGTGTGAACCCTGCTTTTGTCTGGTTTCACCATTTTCGGGGGGAGGTTTCGAACTGTCATCATGTGTGGAACATTTGAATCGGGGGTTCGATTCCGCAGCTCAAAACCAACGAGTTGAATGCATTGTTGATTGTTTTATAAATATCGACTGCTCCATGGGGAAATGGTTTCAATAGCTACCCAGGTGATGGAGACTACCGTGAGCCTACTATTTTACCGAACCAGTTGAGGGAAAATAGTAGCCCCGTTTCTTCAGTCATCGAGGGGAGGTATTTTGCATCGTTTCACGATAAGAGAGCATTAAAGGGGAAGGCCCGATTTGAGGATTGAGTTTTTCATCTTAATAGACTGGCCTTCACTCCCAACCCCATTTGTAAAGTTTTGCGCCGATATTTCAATCCATTTTGGATGCGAGAGCTAAAAACGTGATTTTATAAGCCCCATAGAGTACTGTGTAAAATTAATTATTTTTGACCAAAATGTCGCTGATTTTCACTCATAACATTCCAAACCAAACATCCTATTGACTTTACGATTCACAGGTCAAATGAGAACATAGTAGCTTTCTTCTGATACAAAAATGTTGACCGCTTCTGGTATAATCTGGATCTTCTGGGGACTAGGCTATTAGCGATCTGCCAGGACCTTTAATATTTGTTTTAAAGGTGCAACGATAGATTTTTGAACACCCCAATCTGTGTCCTAATAGTAATTCCTATAGACTAGACAATCAATAGACTTCTTAATACGCCTTGTATTGTTGGCTACGAAGTGTCTTAAAAGAGAAAAAAGGTGATTCTGATTTGCTCATCTTTCACATATAAAACAGAAGCCTGAATTTTCCGTATTTGCTCCTATAAACGACATTAGAAATTCTCAACATTGTTGCTACCAAAGAAACATTTCTCAGCTTAATCCTTTCATGTGGGTTATATTTAATGAAAGCTTTACAATCAGGGCATAATCAGTACTTTTGATTTTGTACACCGCGCTATAGCGCTAGTGTGTAGTCATGATGGGCGAGTCTCAATTTCGTACGTGACGACTATCAGGGGCTTCATTTTTTGATCGTACGTCGATGAAATTTTGGTAGTTGGTACGGGGAGATTGATAGGAACAAGTCTCCACAGAGTGCAATTTCCCGAATCGGGGTGTGTTTTTGGGCCGGCCGTAGCGGTTTTCGGGCTGTGGATCTTTTAGAATTGTGGGGAACTGAGAGGGAAATGGAATATCCTTGAAGGTTACGACTTATTCGCCCTTGCA
>JAMKCH010024703.1:0-18266 GCA_023653785.1 Ophioderma brevispina | reverse complement strand
GGACCAGCAGATGCACGTAAGCCAAACGAGTCAGTTGAACCGACGGAACAAGCGCAAAAATCCACCAGTGGAGCGAGCGCAGAATCCCTGCGGAGCGAGCGCATAACATCCACCACGGAGCGAGCGCAGAAGATCCCCGCCAGTGATCGAGCCCAGAAGATCCGCCAGCGGAGTGGTGGGTTATGAGTTGTTCAAATGCAACATCCTCGCATTATTTGTTTTAAGCTTGAAAATAAAATTGTTTTTAAAACAAACTATTTGCATTAAAACATAACTGAATTACAATATTTTAGCTTTTGACCAAGCAGATGCCCCGCCAGTAGAGCGAGCGCAGTTGATCCACCAGCGGAGCGAGCGCAGACACATCCACCAGCGGACGAGCGCAGAACGCCCGCCAGTGGATAACTCTCGCAGTACTATATTTTTATGATACGATATGGTTTTACGTGCTCGAGCGCAGATACTCCACCTACGATTTTCCTGCGCTCGAGGCGGCAGACAATCCGCCTATGGATCTCTGCGCTCCGAGCGCAGGTTTTTCCCTCACTATATATGACGGAGGTGTTTCCCTGCGCTCGGGCGCATATACTCCGCCTATGGATTTTTTCCTGCGCCTCGAGCGCAGGATTTTTCCCTCACTATATAGTGACGGCGTGTTGTCTGTTCTGCGCTCAAGCGCAGACACTCCGCCTATGGTTTTTCTGCGCTCGAGCGCAGATTTTTTCCCTCACTATTGTTACGAAGTGTTCCTTCTGCGCTGAGCGCAGACTCCGCCTATGGATTTTTTGCGTCGAAGCGCAGATTTGTTCCCTCAATATATAGTGACGGACGTGTTTCCTGGGTTTTCCTGCGCTTGGGCGCAGACACTTTACTCCGCCGACGGAGTTCCTTCCTGCTCTCGAGCCAGATACTCCACTATCGGAATGTTCTGCAGGAGGTGCGCAGAAGCTCCAGTAGTGGACCACTTACATACATTGATATTTGAGATATGAAGCGGAATACAAGCGGGAAATGATTGATTCTGTGCAAAATGTGGATGTTAACCCGGGATGTTAACAAGGTGCATATCTGTCTTTTGGCGTAGCTGGGAAGGGGGTGAGATGCTGGTTGGGCTACTCAGCTACGATTTGCTTTAACTACAAATGAGTTAATGGTGCCTGTTCCGATTAATCTTTTTACAATATCTTTTCCACAGTAACACAAATCTTATCGATCTTATTCTTCAGTACCCTGTGCTTTAACAAATTGGGCCATGAATCATTCAGATCAAACACAAAAATACATCAATATAATAAGCAGCACTTAATACATTCATGACAAACAAATACCTTACATGTACAAATGATTATACATATTTAAGATAACGAGAGATTTTCAAATAACAAGGTGTCCAGAAAAAAAATATGAAAATTCTGATTTTGGCACCGGTATAAGCTTTTTATCAAAAATATCCCCATCTGTAAGGATTAAGCTGGAAACTGTTTCTTTGGTACAAAATTTAAATTGCTAATTTTCTTATCGGAGCAAAATACGAAATTTAGCCTATGCTTTTCTTGGCTATTCCAGAAACCCCCCCCCCCCCCATAGAGGGCAAAAATTTGTTCACAAAATATCTGGAATTCCTGGCTATCTTTCCATAATTATCTTGATTCCAGACCTACCTTCCGTAAATTTCCAAGATTTTAACACTACTTTCCGTAAATTCCAGGAATTCCTAAACTATACCATGTATAAAACGGAATTCCTAGATGATTATGGTGTTAGGGTATAGAGGGTGGTTGAAAATAATTGATTTTTTTGCTGGGATTTACCTCTGAAAATCGTAACACTGGAATTCCGACACCCTCTTTACCCCCCCTAAAATGGCTGGGAATTCCCAACTCGTATTAGACATAACTTCTGGAATTCCATTCCAGCTTTCCAAAGTGACAGGGGCATGTTTTTTTTGGAATGAGCCCATTGAAATATAAGAATAGACAAATGACCTTTTGTTTTTCATTTAAATTCATTTCTTAAACCAAATAAGGGTATGGTATCTCAGTGGACTCTAATCTATATGAAAGCTACATATCACAGAAAATAGGGATGACTTGAAATCTCTCATTAATTTAAGAGGTGCGTGTTCTCGATCGTCTTTGAGACCTACTTGATTTACCAGGAGTAGTATCGCTTTGATATCAGATGAAAGTCGTATTTTTCTCATTGTCGTCCTGAAAAATTTCCGCCATCAAACCATTTCATTCCCACGATATAAACAAATAAACCCGTCGTTTTAGTGGATAACCATTAAGATAAGCCGGTAACTGAATATAGGGTTTCTGCAAGTTTGGTTTCCCCCCTCCCGCGGTACTTGATAGGGCATACGTACAATTCTAGGCCCTCACATCAGTCAAGTAGAAAACGCAATAGACATAAATCGGAACAAACACCTTTAAATCAAAACATCACTTTTTAAAATAGAGGAACTTTCTTCCTTTTCTTGGCCAAATTATATTCCAGGGGCCGTATTCTATTCCTCGAAACTTAGACATGTCTTAGAATAACCGTATACCATATAACACGCTGATCCTAACACCAAGGTATTATCAGACCGAGCGGACCAGGCCTGAAAAGGGATACCTATGTGGAACTTTTTGCATTAAAACAGACTGATTGGTATTAGCTGGAGCTGACATCGTCATAGCATGATAGTTTTAAAGAGAAGTCAAAATGGGCACTATATTTGGTATCAATTGAAGGGCAAATTGCGGTGATTCATTTAATTGCATTTGGTGGTTCAAAAACGATGCGCACTGTTCAGAAGATGATATTGGAAAACCTCACCACACACACCCCAAGTAGCTTCACAATGAGAACTTTTTAAACAGAGTTTGGCAACGTCGCGATGACGTCACGGTGGTTATCAGTTTTGCCACGGATCTGGCCATGCCTCTGACTTTGACAGTCTACCTATTCCTGTAATCAATTTTTACGTTCATTCATCACACTCCCTTTGGAGCTTCCGCGGTTGGGAATATTACCAGATTTTCGACCCAACAACGTCCCCATACGCAGTGATACCATTCTGACATGTTTTCTCTACGTCCGATGACCGTGACTTCATCATAAACAGCGCCCAACATCCGCCCAATCCACCGGGGCTGATTTCCAAGTCAGCAAAAAAGTGCTTAAAGACACTTTTCTCTCCTTTTATTCAGCATCATCATCTCATAATATACAATAAATGTAAAAACTTCAATAAAACAATTAAACCAGGGTCCACATCCTTTGGGCCATTTTGACTTCCCTTTAATACTATCCTGGGGATCGTTAGGAAGCTGGACAAGCATCGTCTCTTCTAATGATCACAAAGTGTTTGACACTGCATCCTGAGTAGTTTTATTGAATGAAAATCATTGAAAAATCGTAAACTTTAATATCGTCTGAACACGGAGCCAGGCATGGGTGATCTTAAGGGAATTATTTGGCAATAACGCTATCGTAGTACATACATCACATACATACATACATGCATGCATACATATGTCATTTAGTGCGCCATTCCCAAAGTCTCAGCGCGCTTACATAATAAACTTGAATTTAACTACACATTAAATTACAACATTACAATATTGTGGCAAAGTGCATGCCAGATAAAAGTAAAAACAGTTTAAACTATATATTGTAAAATAGTATTAGTAATTCATGATAATTCAGGGATATAAAATAAAATCACATGCAAACCTGTCGGTCCTGGTCAAGATGTGATCACAAGAAGAAACCATGCTACTTTCTTTAAAATAGCAAAATAAATGAACTTTTTAGGAATTTCAGCTCTCAAACGCGGGCGAAAATTATAACGCGGCGGATTAACGTGAAACAGTGACATCGACTGTCTCAAACGCCTAAGATAGAGTAAAATCAGCACTGGTGAGCAAAACATAATGCCAAATCATCTCGATGTTCGTGTTCAATTGTTTTTAATACGCCTTATATAATTACTAACTCGCTCACGAACAACTGCTACGTCGGAGGCCGCGTTGTTAAAAAATGTCTTTCGGAGAGATCACTAGTTGATCATACAATGATGGAGTTATCGATCCAACATTTAATGTCATGCAAGTAAATGACATGGGCTGCACGCATTCGCTGCTAGTGTTATCATGAATTTCATCCGTTGAAAGACGGGTGGAAAGGTTCCGAAGCGGACGCATTTGTATACACGGCGATTCCATACAAGTCATAACTCTATATACTAAGTATGCATATATTTTACCTATGACCTATATTTAACATATTTTACATCGGAAACAGAATCGGCGCAAGCGTAACTATCGTCTCTTTTTCTTGACAAAGTTGAGACGAAAATATATACTTATTTTCGTTTCAGTCCTTGACGGAGCTCCGTCAAAATTCAATCTCCGAACAAGTGGTATCATAATCCAGGCGGGGAGGTGACACTGTGTACAAATGCCCATAGACGATTCGCAGGAGTAGTAAATGCAGAGTGCTGAGAGGAATCTGGAAAAGAAAAGCCAAAAATGTTTATCATCGCTGGTTGAAAAATTATCTAATACCACCTTAACAGAGAGTGTAAATGCCTATGTAAGGCCTATCTCGTATTTTACATGAAACGGAATAAATCCCAACCCAACCCTAAATTTTGATGGCATTCTTTAATACATTTAGAAAAAAATTCACTTTCACATGTTTTAAAGACATAAAATTTTAGCTTTTCTTTTAAGGATTAATATTATTGCCATAGTAATAGCGCCACCATGTATGATAAGTAACCTGATATTTATCAGATGAGTATCGGAATGCATACGGAACAGCGCCACGTACGACCGGCGACCTAAGTACCGGATTTCATGCAGATCAGTGTGCAGTATGCATCCCTCGTGATCGAGTGTCCTATCCCGATTTATTTAGGATCCTGTCAATATCCACCCGATAATACTAGGCCATGCACTCCGTTGCCGGTGCTTGGAAGCACCGCGCCTGGGGGTAGGACACGATCTCTCGATTTGGGCATTGGGGATTTCCAAACGGAATTTGGGGAACTGCGACGTGCATTTACTAGGCAGTCCCGGTCCCAGTGGCATTAAAAAATCATCTTTAAAAAAAAACTTTGTTCAAAAGATCTTAGTAATATCATGATAAATTAAGGAAAAATTATTGACTCTTCAAAAATCGTCGGGTTAGTGATTAAACCCCCGCTGCAAATAGTGGTAATTTCCAATAACCGGTCTCTTTAATTAAATATTCGTGACCAGGCCTAGTCTTTTAGTCCAGTCTGTGTGTAACCGTTCGAATGGCGTAATAGCGCCCTCCTACCGTTAGTCTTTGAAACAGACTACACCCGGAAGTTGATGCCATTTGAATTTGCCTGTTAGGTTTGCATGTCCTACCACCCCCCTGAAGCACCGGCGCGTCTTTGTTTTACAATCATCCGCAGCTCAGTTTTGCCTGCGAAATGAACGGAACGACGGAGAAAGTATTATGTTGAGAACCCGTGATGGTGTACAGAATTTTCACCGCTGGTGGCTGTACCTGTACATTTTCTTTTCTTAGCCATTCAATATTTTAGTATATTTTGATTGTTCCGTTTTCACACCCCGTTGTGTTTAGTACTTTTGTTCATTGAAATATTTGTCTAAAAGTACTGGACTCGAACTTGGTAAATATTTTAATCGAGGGATATTTTCTGTTAAAGAGGGGAAAGTACAATTAATATTACATATTTTCCGCATTATTTTATTTTTTCATCCTTTCTCCAAAACTTATACACGGCAAAAACGCGAACAGGGTGAAGTATTTGCGCATTGTTTTCCCACAAGACCAAGCTACATGCTGGCGGCATGGCTGATTCCCAATGTATAAATCCGGCAATAGAGGGCTTTTCCTTCCCTTAAAACAACACGTTGTGGTTGATGATCAACACTGTGTAGTATGTGACATGATCACAAGTGAAACCAATACTCTTTTGTTCTCCGCTCATTGATTATTTAATAAAATATGACCTCTTTTGTTCGTAACCACTTCATTACAACAGATCAATAATTACACTCCGTCACTAATATTTCATTGTTATGACGACTTTGCCGCCGTACACCTGAATTTGCGCCCCAAAACGGAGTCGACTGAGCAGTTTATTGACGACTGACTTCTAACTCCGTTCAGGCTCAGTGCTTGCTCCGGAAATTCGGACAGCTCAAATATTTTTTTGATATGGATAAAACCTAACATTACTTCCACTGTGCTTAGAATTTGCATACCGTCTTTTTATACTCTGGGCCAGCTGTTTGATTGATCACAATGCGCAAAGTTGGGAAGACGCGATTATGTAGATGCCCTACAACAATTTGTACTCGGTAATAATAAAAGTTTCCAACATTTTCGAATTACATATATATTAACTCATATTTTGATTTACTTTTATCTCCTTTTAATTATTTCAATGAAAATGATGATGATGATTATAATAAATTGGAAGACGCGATAGGATCACTAGATGCCCTACAGGAATTCGTACTGGTATAATCAAATTTCTCTTTTTCGAATTATATATGTTTTAAACTTCGTATTTTGCTTTACTCTTATCTGCCTTTTTATTATTTTAATGAAGTTGTTGATGACTATTATATTTAATTATTGTGTTTGGGTATTATTAATTCCTATATTTGTTTATATTAGTATAATAATTATGCTGATGGTTATGAGGTGATCTGCTAATTATGCTGATTACTATGATTCTGATTATTCTGATAGTATGATAGTGCGTGTGGTGAGATTATTTAATTATTCTATTGTTTATATTACGATTGTTTATGTCTATTAGTATTATTGACTGTCGCATCATGCTATTGTTTTTATTGCTGGATGTAGGTAAATTGATGCTGCTCTTTTTTTCTTGAGATAACTCGGTGTCTTGATTGTTATAATTACCATACTGTTATTAGTTACTACTGATATTATCTCAATATTAGCCCGTTGCATGTATTTGTGCTCATATGCCAATGACTACTTCCTTAGTAATATCATGTCCAGAAGAATGCTCAAGTGAGGAGGTTCTAGGAATAGTTTATTCCAACGTGTAGTCCGCCTCTAGTTTTATTTATTTTTGAATTTCGTGTTATTCGTTCTTGCCCTCTGTATGTCAGCAAATATGGTTATAATTGTATGCAATGTCATAAAAAGATTTTTTTTCATCAATGCCAAAATAGTTTGTAGTTTATGTACTTCTTTTTACCACTTACGATGTATTTATTGATGTCAATCTTACGGGGGGGGGGGGGGGGGGGGACGACTGGTATTGTTATAAATGTACGGGTGAATTATTTCGATTTAATCATTACATTGATAATGATGAGTTCCGATTTGCTTTGTTTTGTTTTGACACTTTTTATACTATTGAAATAAATAGAATTCTTAGCTTAAAATTGAACCCTTTTTCATGTGTTGAAAGATATTTTCGTCATGAATGCTAATGAAAATGACAACCTTACAAGTTATAATACTCCACCAATGTTCTTATCAATTTGATAATGAAATTTCTAGAGTTTCTTCATTGGTGATGATGATTTTTTCCATTTTGCACTTCCTCCACGCAGTATGAACAAGAACTTTGACAGTATATTAATTTAATTTCGGCCGAATCATGTTTTTACCGTATAACCCTTTCAATAAACATGGTTTAATGAGGACTGTTCCAATTTAATTGATATTGGATAATTATGTTTTAAGTCATGTCCCTCGACGTGGTAGAAGGCGGCGGTTCTGCTATTTATCTACACAAATTATTCGTATCGTGTTAAGGACGACCTCAAACTTTCTATTCACTCGACTGAAGATAATGATCATTCAGAATCCCTATTTATTGAAATCTTGAACGATGTTAATAAAAATCTAATAATTGGTAATCTTTACCGTGGACACGACTAATACCAATTTATTTCTCACGGATTTTATATAACAGTCCTTACTAAATTATCCAATGAAAATAAACAGTTTTATTGTATCCGCGATTTTTAATTTTGATTTGCTTCTGCACGATAACATCGATATAATTAAATGATTTCTTAAATGTATTTCATAATCATAGTATGTATCCATTGATTGACAGACCAACGGTAAGAATTACCCCCTCATCTGTTTCTTTGCTGACACATATTTACTCATGTATTACGCTGAAATTCATCGGCAAGTTTTGTTGTGGACATCACAGACCATGAATCCCATTTTTCAGGCTACTAAAGCAGCCCCCTATAAATATAACGACCTAATCATTGTGCATCATCTCGATTATTCAACAACTCAATCAAGAACTAATAATTTCTATAATCATTATCAAGTATCATAGACTGGGATTTTGTTTTAAATAATTTAATTCCTGATCTCGCGTAAATGAGTTTATGCATAAGTTTACCGAGATTTATAATACATTTCCCGCTAAATTGTTCGTTTAAAACAACGCAGTAATACCAGAAGAAAATTCCTCGTAAACCTTGGATTATGTCAGCGTACTTAGCTCTATGGTCATCGTACAGGATAAGCTTACAAAAGTCTGGTCGGGAATACCACTGCAACAAATAATGAACTTATTTAACATATCGTAACTGACTGACAACTATTATGAGAGCTTCCAAAGAATTACTACTAAATAATCTTAAAGCTGTAACACAATTCAAGGCTTGGTCTATTTTGAATAATATCCTTGGTCGTAATAACAATTGCTAACCTACCGCTACCTTTAATATAAATAATGTAACTCAATTCGGACCCTTGTACTATTGCAATCGTTTTAAATCCTATTTTGTCAACGTTGGCCCAACACCTTGCGAATAACATTGCACTGATCAATCTGTTTAGTGCTAATGAATATCTTAAGAATATACCTTCCCCAACACAAACCTTTTTTTTCTATTGCCTACTGATGCTAACTGAAATAATGAATATTTGTACGTCCCTTAAATCTGCACAGTAGCGGATTTGATGAATTTAACCTGATGTAATCAAATCTGTTTGTCCCTTTATTTCTTATCCACTCGCTTCATCTTTTAATTTAATCATTGACTTCTGATTTGTCCTTCATCAATTAAAGATTGCCAAAGTGATTCCGATATTTAAAATAGCGATCCTCTTGACACTACTAGTTACAGACCTATTTCAGTCCTACCTTTCTCTAAAAATTTTTAACGCATTACCCACAAAAAGATTTTCTAATTTTATTTCCAACCAAATTTGTTGCATAATTCACAATTTGGATTCATACCAAATCATTCATCATTTATGGCCAGACTTTAAGCTATAAATAAAATGTGACCTGATTGGACAATAACAAAACATACACTTGTATCTTGGGACCTCTCGAAGGCGTTCGATACCATTAATCACGAATTCTTTTAAAATGACACTGGCTCACTATTGTGTTCGAGGAAATGCCTTCGAGTGGTTCAGGAACTATTAATACAGATCCCAATTTGTTTTCATATAATCATGTAAATCCATCATTTAAATATTGCTTGTGGCGTACCTCAAGGCTCAATTTTAGGTCCCTTATGTTTATTTTATACTTAAATGATATTGTGTACTCATCCAACCCTTATCTTTTTATTTTATGCTGAATGATACCAATCTTCTTTATCAAGCACAAGAATCATCAACTCAACTTATTCTTGCAAATACTGAGGCTCACAAAAATTTCTTCCTGGTTAAAGGCCAATAAGTTAATCCCTTAAGCATTAGTAAACCACTTAGTAGAATTTTCAGGAATCAACACAACACTCGCTTCATGCATACTGTAACGCCACTGTTAATGCTTGATAAGTAATCAATTTCAAAAGTGCAATCACACAAATTCTTGGTATTATTCTTGATGAATCTTGGACCTGGTGTCAGCATAATACCCATATGGGTCATTCCATACGGTTAGGACTCCAAGTGTGACCTGGCTTGTGTATCATCAAAAGTATCACAACTTTTGGATACAGTTTATTTCAGTAATATGTCACCTTTGGGTGTGCAAGAAATTGACAAATTTTTGTATACAGGACCGTCCCATGGTGTCTTGTCGAGTATGATAGAAAACATGCCTGTTTGATGGACATTAGACACGGTGTCTGTGTTAAGTCTGAATTTCACAAATTCTCATTTTGTTAAATTACCCTATGAATTGATTTAAAAATAATTTTGTGCTAATGAAACGAGTATGAAATGCACTTAAACGCAAAGTTTAAGTGTTGAAGTTTGTAACCAAATATAAGTGAAATGGTGAAGTGGGTTTAGATGAGATTGTCATTGTTTGCGGGTTGTGTCTGTGTTAGTCCACATTTTTATACATATGGGTTTGCATTTGGTATTGTTTCTGCTATGTATGGGGATTTAAACAACTACAAGAGTTTTACATGTTGAAGTTTGTGTCGCTGAAGCCTAAAGTATTTAGTTTGTGTAAATTCATTGTCCTTGCCCTCAAAATGTGACAAATTTAATGTAAATATTTATGTCACACACTTTTTGCACACAATATGTGGTACAGGTGACAAACAAATAGTGCATAATCATAACAAACTAACTAAATGTATATGTTTAGTTTAGGGACACACACTGCAACAAGAAAAACTTAAGTGTGGTAATAAATACCACATATACCATATCAAGAACTGAAAATGTGAACCCAATGTTTAATAATGCAGAGACGTAACATTAGACGCCATGTCAAAACAGCAAATTCTGGCCATATTCTGCTTATTGGTTAACTAATTAACATAATTAAATCTTTGTTATGGTTGACCTTTGTATGCCCTCTCAGTAGTACACAAAATCATTTTGACACAATCATACTGTAAATGTCTAAAAAATTGAATTTGTGAATTCAGAAGTAAACACAGACACGTGTCTAATGTCCATCAACAGGCATGTTTTCTTATCATACCTCGGACAAGGACACGCCGTGCGTATGTCTACAAAACTTTGTCAATTTCTTATACACCCAAAGGTGCCTCTTAAAGAATAACTGTTCAAACAATAATTGATGCTACAGAGCCATGTCACACTTTGAGTCCTAACCTGATGGAAAATGACTCCATATTACTAATCTGGTTTCTAAATACACGGGTATTTTGACAAGACTTAAACAGATTCTTCCACTTACAACGCTGTTTTCAATTTATCTGAGTCTTGTTTTATAGTCCAATAATGTATGATTTGACCCCACACAACAATGGCAACAGAAACAATTTTGGTGTTAATATAATCTGAAAGAGTCCAAAAAATAATATATTAAAAGTCTACCAAAAATCAACCTAGTGGAACATGTAGAAATAGGGGGCAACGTTTGTACAGGGTTTAAAAAAATTGGAATTGTTCGAATGATTTAAATGATGTACCAATATTGGGTACTCCTAAGGTTTAAAAAAAGGGGAAGTTTGCCCTATCTACCGTTATAGTATTTAGTACAATAGGCTCATAAAACCGTTTCAAGGTCATCCTGGGGTAAATTCATGAGAATGGTCCGATTTGATCAGAATGGTTGTAAACGTTAATTCTGCCCCCAATTGATAATATAAAATTAAATAGATTCTTTGTTGAACTTTCTATATAAGAAGTACAGAGCTATGACTAGTGACCTCCTATCGACCCTGTAGACCCCAGTCACATTTTGCATTCTAATGATGGCACTGAATATTTCGATGGTAAAACCAGTATATTTTCGGGTTCTGTACCATTAGACGAACAATTTGACCCATTTTATAACGATTCGGATATTATTCTGAAAATGTACCCCATTGTGACCTGAACCTATTTTGACTCATAACTATTGAACTACAACCTACAGATATGGCAAACTATTTCTTATTTTTATCGCTGGAATGTAACGAACCCTTTGCATACTTTCGATGCTTTTTGATACTTTTCATATTTTGACCCTGTATAAACCTTACCCCCTAAAAATATATTTCCACTCCTTTGATTTTAGTCGACTTGTTGATATGTTGTTTTTTAAAGGTATCTCAATACAATTCTTGTTGGAATTGATTCTGTGCAATTAGTGTTGGGTTTAGGCAACATTCATTCTATTTTGACTGGCCTATTACCACACTTCAATAGTGTAAATTTAATTTGGGCAGATGGAAACAATTGTAATTTAATTCAATTCATGTTCAACAAAAAAGATCTTCGCATGTGCCAAATTCTAACTTTTATGCTCATTCTCCGCCTTTGGTTGCGAATTAAATACACTACTGTTATGACATTCGAAACTCCAAAAAGCTATCTTTATGTAAAAATGTTAATAACGATGTGCTTCTGTAAACTTGTCAACTTTATTTTCGTAAGTCTCGTTTCTACATATCCTATGGACAGTCATCTGATTTATATGGCCATAAAATTTAGTAACTGATTTGCCAGGATACAATCAGAAGAAAGGGTCCCTTAGAATGGAATTCTATCGTTATCAATATTCGCAATGCCCGTCTGTTTAAGTTTTTAATTCCAAATTAAATCATATCTTTATATCCCCGTATAACTAAGGATTCCTTGTATTTTCTGCATCGTCAGAGTTCCATGAGGCTCCCCTTCGGGGTTCCAACTGTAAAGTTTCTTATTTTTGGCCTTGGGCTTATATGCGTAGAATGGAATTCTATCGAATCAATATTCGAAATGCCCGTCTGTTTAGTGTTTTAATTCCAAATATAAATCGTATCTATATCGCCATTATAACTAAGGATTTTCAGGGTTATTTTCTGCATCGTCAAGAGTCCATGAGTGCTCCCCTTCTGGGTTCAACGGGTAAGTTTCTTTATTTTTGGCCTTGGGCGTATAATGCCTATGCTTGGCTCATAGAGAATATGTTATGGTTGATTTGTTTCCTGTTTTTGAAGGGGTGCATTTTTTGGAGCTCTTTCCGATGACTATCAGTGCTGAGTCAAGCCACCCCGATCCGAGTCCAAGTCCGAGTCCTTGATGTTCGAGTCCGAGTCCGAGTCCCTGTGTCCAAGTCCGAGTCCGAGTCCGAGTCCTCAATGCAAAACGAGCGAACAAATTTGTTATTAAACTGGTTAGCCAATGCCACTGGTAGTGTAAAGGTCCATTCATACTTCCACTGCAATGCAGTTCAGTGCTGCTGCACTGCCAATATATCATCACTTTCTGCTGCAACTTGATGCAATCCGCTGCAATGCAAGTTAAGACGAATTTAACTTTGTTTGCAGTACTCTGCATTGCAAGTATGTCCAGAGACTGCTTCCAGGCAATGCAACGCACTGCACTGCATGCAGTGGAAGTCTGAACGGACTTAAGTGTTTAATAATATTACAATGTCACCGCATAGATCACTTGACTAGACATTGTTTTAACTCAAATTTGAGTCTCAACTAACAAGTACAAAAAATAATTATTTACTTTGTAAAAATTGAATAAGCGGTTTTAAAAAAACTCATGAACTTTTGATGGAAAAAATTGATCATGAAATGATGTAGGGATCCAAAATAAATCGGGAAAGGACACTCGATCAAAAGAGTGAATGATCAGTAGCTTATCGATCGTCGGTCGTACGGGTTGCTGTGAAATATGCTACGTCATCCTTGGTCAATACATCATTCTGCAGAAATTAGAAGTCTGTTAGGTAGCTCATCAAAATTTGTGACGCTATTGCATCGAGCTCAAAATTGTCTATTGGCATTTGTACATTTTTCACCCGCCTAATTTGATCCGTTGATAATTGAACAATCAATAATGACTCTGCGTGATCAATTATCATATGGTAGAACAGAGGGATACAAAAATTCCCCCTAAATATGGAACCAGTATAAAGAAGAAATAAACAAACAAACAATTATATTTAGCTGGAATATGCTATCTTTTTTGGCAGTTATTTAGAACGGAGGACTTGAGAACTATTATGATAATTCGTTTCACATTAATTGAACTAATTTCGTTCGATACATGATGTCATCACTCATCAAAAAGTGGCTGTTGGTGCAGAATTCACAACAAAAAATCGCTTGCAACTAGTTTCGAACGATTTACGGTAAAACAAAAAGTAAAAAAATCTAAAATAAACTTATAAAAAATGTGCAATTTTGCTGGACTCGAGCTGAGTCCTTGCTGGTCCCCGAGTCCTCAAAGGCTCGAGTCCGAGTCCAAGGTGTCCCGAGTCCAAGTCCGAGTCCTTGAAAAATGGGACTCGAGTCCGGACTCGAGTCCTCCAGCACTGCGATGTATCTAATCTTTGTGACCCCCTATGAGTTATTTTTATTCTACTTTATATGATTGTATAATACATTATTACTATGTGCTCAAATTTTTAATATTTTTACCATCGCTGACATACTTTTTGTCTCACTAGTCCTGTATGTGTTTTACTGCACTTTGTCTTCCCGTAATTTATGGTGTCTTGTGTCTCTGCACCCAATTAAGTACGTATTATTTAAGGTACTGGTGGCCAATATTCTCCGAGCTCTGCTCTGCTTTGGTCAACCCTCCAATGTCTTGCTTTTTATGTATTTGAATGTAATTTGGTAAATAAACCAGAAATAAGAACCTGAAAGAAGCAAAAAATATTGAGTCCAACGATCTAGTCCCCCAAATATCCAAAAAAATAGCTATACTATATTTCCAGTTATCTAATAAGAAGAACTAACATATCAGTGGTTTGCTAAAGCATACCTTGGCGTAAGATCTCCTTTTTCTGAATGAAAAAAAAACATGGTTTCCAACGCCAGCCTCATTCACCTGGCGTTACATCCAAACTTTCGCCTCTGCCACCGGGGGGGGGGGCGATGAGAAATGAAATTCACCATACCCGGGTCCATGGCAAGTAAAATTGGCATAATATTCCAAATTATAAATCTAAAAAACTTAACAGCATTGATATCCATAAAAAAACACCTCTATTTTTTTAAATTAACCTACTAACATGATACCCTGGTGAAATCCCATGCTGTCAAAGGCAAAAACTTTTTAAAAATCAACCACGACACCACATTCTAACAGCGGCATATACACAGGTTCTATATTGTTTCCACACAAACCCCTGGCACCATGTTAAAATTTAAAAAAAAGTGTGCGAGCCTGGCACCATATTGTAATAACGTATGGTTTATGAAGGTGGAGCGAGAAGTGCCCCTTGAAAGCGTATCAGAAGAATTTCCTGAAACTGGCACATCTCCCTGTCTGAGGTCTCTGGGCTAAGGACCAGACTTGGCGGGGTTAAACCAGTTTACGAGTCCCAAAAACCTCCCCACTTCCCTCAGAGATAAAATTAATTACATTTAAAAAAAAATTGAGCAATCTGATTTAGCACACAATTTTGGCACACCCCCTGGTCCATGACATACAGTGTATTTTCATGAGACTCCAGGGCTAGATGAATTAAGTAGAATATTAATGCGTCCACAAAGATGAATTTTTAGAGATCCTTCTAGTAGGACTTAGTCTGGACTAAAAGTAAGCAAGGTTTAAATTCTTTGTGAATACCTGCCTCAGAGACTAAGTCATGTTCAAATTGTTTCATTTGTTTTTAAATGTTAAAATTCACAATTTAACATTGGTAATGCTGAGGGGTTCAGAAAATGCATTGCAAAATGAGTCCAAAACAAAACCTAGTCTTAGGTAAGGGTTTTTGGAGATGGCTTCCCAAATGATCTGTGGTCATGGTAGTCTTCTCAAAAGGCACTGAATTATGCAATATTAACTTATGAAGATATATTCATTAAAACATATAATCTACTAAGCCCGTCATCCAAAAAGGTGTTTAGCGCGATTTTAGCTAAACGAAAGTTATGTGAGATAAAACGTACCGCTTTAAGTAAACGCAATTCCATATAAGGCGTTTAAAGTTAAACGTAAATTTTAACTTCGCCCAAAAATGCTTCGAAATTTAAACTAGGTACGGGGTAGTTAAGAAGTGTTTTTAGAGTGTGTTTTCGTCAAGTGTAGGCTTATTTGCGATGTCCAATTGACAAACCGCATGATGCAATCATTCTCGCCCAGTTGGTGTAGCAAACTTTAAGGGGGGGGGTTATGGGGTCTGAAATATGATAAAAAATTGTTCTAATCCAGAAAAGAGATAATGCAAGGCTAAATTGGTAGACGGTTAATCTACAAAATGCGTTTTATCTTGATCGCAATCGGACATTCGGTTCCCGAGGATACTGGCTGATCCAAAGTCAAGTAGATGTACGCAAAATTTGCCACAAAGGCATCATTCCCCCTATATTTTATCATGTGTGAAAAAATTTCAAGGGGTTATATTTAAGATATTTTAAAAGAGATTATTTATGAACTATTAACACATCCATTTTGGGCTAAGTTGAATTATATAAATACTTCGATTATCCTTTCCATAATTAAAGTTATTAATTTCACTGGGTAAATGATTTTATGTATTTTATTGTTTTCGCACCCGCGATATTTGCAAAATTATTTTAAAAATTAATTACAGGACAATGGATGCACCTATTTCGATGATTCTTTCATTAAATAATTATGATAATTCAGTATAAAATGAATTTAAAAAAATTAATTCATATTTCACACTCAAAAGCGCCCTCATTTTGTCTAAATGTTTCGAGGCCTTTAACTCGTTTCGTTAAAATACGCAAACAACCACAACAAACGAACTAACTAGAAACTCTACATGCTATGAACATGAATTGGCACCATATTAAGCACCTATATGCGATTTGAACCATGAAGGCCGATTTTCAAAATTGTGTTCCAAATCAAATTACGCTATGAAATTACGCGATTGGTCGATTGTCGGTTGCAATGGCAACGGTATCAAAAAACCGGCTTCATGGTTCACTTCGTATTTACCTCCTGCATAAGTCACCCAAGTTTCGTCCCGTAGAATGTTAGTTATTAGTTACATTCGTTATAGTGTGTAGCCAATCAGAGGCCTTACGGGGTTACCATGGCAACCGAGCAAACATGTTCATGGATTTTAAAACTTTGTGACTGGGTACAATATGATATATAAACGTATATTTACCACTATTTAGAAAAATTAAGAAAATCATTTCAAAGTTCACTGATTCAGACCCCATACAGGGTCTCCCCCCCCCCCCGTAAACGCTACGGAAAGCCATGATACACATTGTGCGCTCAACCATTAAAACACAATAGGGCCATTTATACACTCAAGTTAGTGTCTTTAAAAACGACGATGTGACTCATGTTTAAAGGCTTCTGTTTAAGTAAGGCAAAAATGGTTCAAAATATTTAACGCGTTTTGCTTAAAAGCAATTTTAAATTACGCGATTTAAGCTAAAATCGCGTTAGCTAAACAAGTTTTGGCATACGGGCCTTAAAGTTCTAAATTTCAAGAAAAAGGGTTTAACATTTGCCTTTAATATTTCTGCATACTTTTGGATTTCAACCAAACTTATTCATAGGTGCAACATGGGATTGTTGATGAGGTAAAAGTTCATATAACAAGGTCAAAGGTCATGTGAGGTCAAGTGTAAGATAGGCTGAAAATGAAAATTGACCTCATTGAAAGGTTGAAGTTCAATTGGATCAAACTTGGTATGATGGAAGATTACATGCAAAAACTCTCATTGTTTATGAGGTCAAAGGTCACATATCAAGTCAAAGGTCATATGAGGCCTATCATTTACAAACTGAAACGGCAGGTGACACAAGTGGTCCAAGGGACGGATGTATTTTTTTGTTTTCAAATAAATAAAAAAATTAAAAAAATTAAAAAAATTTACTTACAAAAATTAACTATTGATAATTCAAACACTTTGTTTGCATTTAAAAAATGGTAAGAATTAGAATTGGAAATTAACAAATATGATATGAAAACTTTTTAAATAAAAAAATGCTTAGAAATGTTAGAAAGGGGAGACGCTTTTATATTTTTATTCCTTTTCTACCAGCATCAGCAGATCTTGCTGTATCTGATACTTCCCATGGAATGGGCCCAATAGGGAGCCAGTCAGGGTAGGTCTCCATAGATGAAGAGTCATTGTTAATCCCAACCAGGCAAGAAAACTTGCACACATGAACTCCAAATGGTGGTTGCAGGAGGATTTAGGAGTAGTATAGGTGAGTAGATGTATGTAGTTTATTAAGATTTTGTCCACAGATGTTGAGACCGTATCACAAGCTATTCATTATCCCTACTTGGAGTATGTTAATAAATCAATGATTTTTTTTATTTTTTTTATGCAAAATTTAGTTTTTTAAAAAACTACTAATGCGAAATGCAGGGATTTTTTTTGTTGTATTTTTTTATTGCATTTTTGACCTTTTCGGACAAAGTGGCGATTTTCTTTTTT